>JANHAO010018603.1:0-13542 GCA_026873985.1 Saraca asoca
GGTTGTCTGTCGGGTGTTGCGTTTCCAGTGTTTATGTGTCTTAACCCCCCTACTTGATATTATCTCCCCCCCCCCCCCCCCCCCCCCCCCCCCCCCCCCCCAAAAAAAAAAAAAAAAAAAAACTTCCTTTCGAATTAGGATTCATCTCAACATTTGTAGTGGATAATCTCTTACTTTAATACACAGGTTCTTCCAACAATTGTAAAACTCTTCGCCTCCAATGACCGAGCTATTCGGGTTGCCTTGCTTCAACATATTGATCAATTTGGGGACTCTCTATCAGCACAAATTGTCGATGAGCAAGTGTGTATTCGAGATTAGAAAATTTTGGTTTCTGTGCTTTTCTTTATAAAAATAATTTCTCTACTTTAAGAAAATCTTTTACTAACAACTTAAAAGTCTTGAGATTTGTTTTTTGATTAAATGAAGTATTGAAATTTTCATTCATACTTGTAATTAGGTTTACCCTCATGTTGCTACTGGGTTCTCTGACACATCTGCTTTTCTGAGGGAACTGACCCTTAAGTCCATGCTCATTCTGGCTCCGAAGGTATGCCTATCATATACTGATATTAGCAGATTCTGTGTTCCTCTCGAGTTTATTTTTGAAAATGAAATTTGCCATGACAGTTATATACTCTAATTTTGGTGCTTTTGTGTTTGCATTATCTGTGTGACCTCACTATAACAAAATTCATGCTGGAGAAGCCTTTTTTCTATGTAGGCTTTGATGAGAGCTTATTGTTAATACAGTTTTGAACTATTTCAACTTGAAGTACTATCATGTGGCTTCATAAGCAAGTGATGTTACTAATTGGGGATCAAGTTGTTTTTAGATTTAGCATAGTATTATAAATCTTGATATGTCAATAATCTCCATGGGCCATGAGAGAGGTTGGGTGCTGCAATGACTATTATCTGTGTTCTACAAGCTATTGCCTTATAGCTAAACAGCCTAAACTGAAGGTTGGGCTGCTCCAGAGCACTCATGAGAGTCATTATTGTTCCTACATCTACCTTAGTGACCCTTTCAAGATGTCCGTGAAGGAATATTTTCAAGATATTCACATGTGTCGGATGCGGTTCTTCAAATGAACTTGAACACACTTCAAATAAGATGGAGAGGCTTTAATTAGGGTACTTAGAATTATCTGGATGGCTTGGTTGAGTAAGGGCCAGGATCAAGTAAACCTCTGAGCTCTTTTTGTCGCCAACATAAAGATAATGCATACTACTAGAGCAAGGGGACTCCCTTTCTTGGTGTCCATTTTAACTTTTGCCTAAAAACCCAACATTTTACACTTATGTATTGAGAAAAGCAGAGAAAATTGTTATTCTATAATTTAGCACTGGTCACAACTAGTATTCTAGTATGACCCAAGCAACTTGGAGAACCCAGCCCCAAAAGACCGGTCTATTAGGGGGGAGAGCTAAGCCACTTAAGTACACCATCAAGCATCCCATACTACTCGATGTGGGACTGACTAGGGGCGTCCGCCTAGGACCCTGTCAATGGACCGTCCCTGGAAAGCCGACGTTCTGGCGGTTGCACTCTGCGACGCTTCAATCAATGTTGCTTTACTCGTCTTTGCGGTCAGTCTCTCCGCAGGTAGCCTTTTCCGTACCATCAACACCAGCTCTGATACCAATTGGTACGATCCAAGCAACTTGGAGAACCCATCCCCAAAAGACCGGTCTATTATGGGGGAGAGCCAAGCCACTTAAGTACACCATCAAGCATCCCATACTACTCAATGTGGGACTAGGGACCCTATCATATTCCCTATAAAATAGGACAGTTCATTGTACAGTTTCTCAGTTACTTTGTAAATTCAAACAAAAGTTTGGGGGAAAAAATGCCAGGTGTGTACTTGCCTGGGCACTCATAATGAGATATAAGTGGCTTATTCTGATTGAATTTTATGCCAAAGGTTTATCCAAGTCTGATTGTTCCCTTTCTTCATTTTTTCCTGGATATCTTCTCTTTATCTATCTGCTGTGGAAATTGTTGTTTCTCAAGTTGTGTCTAACATGTTGATTGTATTTGTCTTATAATTGCAGCTGTCTCAAAGGACCATCTCAGGGTCATTATTGAAGTATCTGTCGAAGTTACAGGTAATGCTTTAAATATGTATGGAATTATAGCCTAGTTGCATATGTAGACAGTAAAATGGAGAGTGAACAAGGCTTTATTTATAATCTCTTTAGCAGTTTAGACTCTTTCAGACTGTCAAAATTGGCTGATTACTTGGCTGCCTGTGCTGATTGATGTGTAGAAAGTTGAATTTTTTTTTTTTGGTTGAAAAAAAAAATAGCATTTTCTTCTTGTTATCTTCTTCATGCCCAAGGTTTCATTTTATGTACTGAATTCTCACAGGTTGATGAAGAACCGGCAATTCGAACAAATACTACCATCTTACTAGGGAATATTGCAAGCTACCTAAATGATGGGGTATGGACCAAATGCCATTGCAAATTTGCTGGAGTTTAAATAGCATGCTACACTTTATTTTGCAATGGTTTTGCATGTTTCTTTTGTGGATCAAGATAAACTGATGTTAACTTTCTGCAGACAAGAAAAAGAGTTTTGATCAATGCATTTACTGTTCGTGCATTGCGTGATACTTTTCCACCTGCGAGAGGAGCAGGTATTAGAATGAGATAAATCTATCTATTAATAATTAATTCGTCATAATGCCTGTTTCTCTTCATTCATGACTGTCATTTAATCTCATATTCCTGAGTTTTGTGATTGATAAATTTCTCAAGTGATTTTCTCACCCTATTGTTAATTTGTTTTTCTGATCAAACATTTTTTCACTTTGTTGTTCAGGCATTATGGCTTTATGTGCTACAAGTGCCTATTATGACATCACTGAAATTGCAACTCGGATCCTGCCTAATGTTGTAATACTCACTATTGATCCTGACAGGTTATATCATGCTGATAGTTGTTCTTTTTTATGGTTTTGTTTTGTTCTATATCCCTATACTATGTGAAGATGGTGAAAGCTTTTCATTGAAATGATTTATCCTTCACAACAATGTTTCAAGTACACATGATTTAAATCTATATATTCCTTGTACTTATATTGATGGTTCTTTCTTTTGTAATCCTTTTTTCTTTAAATGTTGGAATTTTTTTTTTTATTATTTTTTTTTGGTGTTATGGTTGTTATTTGAATTTGTATTTTGCCTTCCCTTCATTATGATAGTTGATGTTTCATTGGTTGTTCCTGGCCAGTCTGCACATTCTGAAATGGATTTGATTCGTATTATGGTAACTTAGATTGCTTCTCAGTTTGAGGCTTTAAGTGATTTTATGATGTTATTGTAATGATTTAAACAGTGATGTTCGATCTAAGGCATTTCAAGCAGTCGATCAATTTTTGCAGATAGTGAAGAAATATAATGAGAAGGTATACTCTGAAATTATTTTTTTAGGTTTAATTTGGTGCATCTTATGGTTTTAAATTTACATGCATTTTTTTTTTTTAAGAAATCAGTTGTAAGTGCAAAGTAATTTTTTTTTTTTTTTTAAAATCCAACTTATGATTTCTAATTAATTCTTCTGTAACCTTTACATGCCATTTTTGATGAAACACCTTGTTTTAATTAAAAAAATGTGCTTAGTACTGGGCCATCTCTTAAAACTAATATCTGTTAGAGAGAGAACAATTTCTCCTCATGTTTTCTGTCGCTCCTATAAAGGCATGCTGATTTTCCTGGACATACATCTGAAGGTATATATGTATCCATTGTAGGCAGATTGACATTAGGTTATGCAGTTTCAGTAATCCTATTTGTAATAACAATAGTTGCTAAAATAAATAAAGCATCCGAAAGAGAGTCACAGGAAACCATAGGGGTGTTTTGACAAACACTAATCTTGATCAGACAAATAATCAATGAACCTAATACTAAAACTTGAATAGAATTTAGTTTTCGTACTACAAGCAAAAGAAGCCAAATGTTGAAATGGCCTATCCTCAATAATGTGTTTATTCTGAGTTGAGTTTCACTGACCACATTCCAACAATGTGATCATTTTGTTGCCCCATTTTTTGGTGATGTTCTTTGCTATTGTCTGTTGTAGACAAATACAGCAGAGACCACAGGCTCTGCAGGCATTGGAATTTCATCAATTCCAGGAAATGCTAGTTTACTCGGGTAAGTTGGTCCAAACTTGATATGGCCAGACAAATGAACGTTTGAAATCGAAATCATTTACTCTCACATGTTCTCATGTTTAGCAATTAGATGAGCATCAGTGTCATTCTGAATTTCTGAAATTATATTCAGAGTGCCAATCTAAATTTCTGATATTACATTCACATATCAAGAACTTTACCTTTCCTCCTTTTTTTTTTTTTTTTTCCATAACAGCATCAGTAAAAAAGTGCACAAAGGAAAGCCAATTTTTTTTTTTTTATATTCTGTATCATCATATTATTTATTTATAAATGCAATATTTTATTGGCCACATATAAACTCATGATTAAATTTTAAAGTACTGCTTGCGAATAGTTAGAAAATACCCTTGCATGCACTCTTGCTCACAATAGACCGTTCACATTTTGGGAAACCCGAGTGGATGTTACAAATTCACTCTAAATAATTTGGTTAAATGATGCTTGTTTTGGTGCTTGCAATTTGGGGAAATATGCTCAAACAGGTGCTAATACACACACCTGGTCATGCAGCATCCTACTTTGCCAGAGCTCATGGTGGAGCTCCATTCCTCTTTGGTTTGTGAAATTGATACTGACTCAGAACTCATGTGACAATGCAGATGGGCTATGAGCTCCTTGACTCTAAAGGGTAAGCCTACTGATACTGCTCCAATTGCTTCTGCGAGTTCCAGTGCACTTACCTCAACATCATCCAGTGCAAGCTCAGGTATGTCTATTAATTTTCCAGTTTCCTATGTCCCAACCCTGCCTAATATTGACAGGAATTTGGGAATCATTCATGCTCGCTTGTTTGCTATTTTGTTGGCAAATCATTCTTGATAATGTATTTGTACATCATTTCATTCTCTTCTTTCTATTGGCTGTACCACAATTTAACTTCTATTTGCCCCCTTTTTTGTTTGGTTTGGCTTGATATATTAGTTATGGATACTCCATCAACAGCACCTGTCTGTGTAAGTTCTACCACAGATTTGGCTGAACATCAGGCCCCTTCATCCCCTACATCAACGGATGGCTGGGGAGAGCTTGAGAATGGACTTAATGATGAGCATGAAAGTGACAAGGGTGGCTGGGATGATCTAGAACCACTTGAAGAGCCAAAGCCATCTCCAGCTCTTGCCAACATCCAAGCAGCTCAAAGGCGGCCAGTCTCACAACCTGTTGCACAGACACAAGGTATTGTGTACATTTAACAGTATTTTGGCTAGAATTTTTATGACTTGTAAGTTACTACTACTAATTTTCGGATATCAGATGACAAGCTATTTCTCTTTGGTCTTTAGTTATGCTTGAACAGAATAAAAATAAAAAAAGAGAAGAAAATTTGTTATATGTGTCTGTCCTTGATGTATGACAGTCTTCGTAGTAATTGATTCAAGTTTTCAAGTTTTGTATTGAATGGTTCCCTTGGTGTTTTCTAGTGATTGTTTGAGTTACCTTTCATTCTCACGAACAAGTAAGAAATGCACCTTGACGTTTCTCCTTTTAATTATGTTTCTTTTTCTATCAAAAAAGAAATGCACCTGACCTTGTTTGCTATAGTGGATCCTAATTTGATTATCTTTTGTTGATGGATCTGCTTATCTAATTCTTCCAGCCTCATGTACATTTATTTAATGGCATTCTAAAGTGACAATTGCATCGATGAAGAGAATAGAATTCATTTTAGTATGCTTTAGAGAGGCTGCTAACATTTTATCTACTTCGTGATCTGTACTTAAAAGTTCTAAATGAGACAAAAAAAATAAAAATGAAGGGCCTTTTCTCATGAACTCGAGTTATGTACCTACTCAGTAACTTCATATTTAGATTCCTGCTAATGGGAAATTTTGCTTTGTCCTTAGCCCCGAGTTTGCGACCAAGAAGTACAGCAAAGTCAAACAAGGATGATGATGATGATTTGTGGGGATCTATAGCAGCTCCTGCTCCAAAAACATTGAAACCTTCAAATATGAAATCAACTGTAACAAATGATGATGACCCCTGGGCGGCCATTGCTGCCCCTGCTCCTACTACTAAAGCCAAGCCTTTATCAGCTGGAAGAGGTCGGGGAACAAAACCTGCTGCTCCAAGACTGGGTGCCCAGAGAATAAACCGGACATCGTCTGGGATGTGAACTAAATTGCCCCGGAATAAAAGGACTGAGTGAAATATTCAATCAGTTCCATGTCCTTTTCTTCTGGGGGCTGTTGATCAAATTAAACGACAAAGAGTCCGTGTCTTTATAGTATGTAATTACATACACTTGTACTTTTTGTTGACATAATTGATTTGTAATATTATTATTCTTTTGTATGTCATGATTTTTATTACCAGGTAAATCTGAAGCAGTGTTTTTCCCTCCCTCTCTCTCTCTCTCTATTTTTTTTTTTCTGCTTTCAAATTGTAAGGCAACAAGAGGTGTGATACTACTATACATGTTTTAGGCCATGACGACATTGTGGACTTAATGTAAGTAGTTTCAAATTTTATTAGAAAACTGTTGGTTGATGTTTTTACTGATCAGATTGTTCTTTTTCCAGGAGAAGCAGCAAGTGTGTGTGCAGTGCAAGAAGCGCAAGAGAAGCTACGATAGCATGGTATTTTTTGTAGTGATTATTGACTTGGGGTGTAATTGAGTTGAGCTATTCACGAGCAGTTTCAAATTCGTTCGCGAAAAGCTTGATTTGAGCTCAACTGTAAACGGATTGAGTCTAAACGAGCTGAGCTGAGTTTGAACTTCATAGTATTTGACTTGAATTGTTACGAGTTTAAACAAATTTAATAATAAGAATAGATTTTTATTTTTTTAATATATATAAATAATATAATATATATCATAATTATTTAAATTCTAATATTTGGTATTATATAATATTCAAGAAAATCGTTTAAGATTGTTTGAATTCATTTAGATTTGTGTATAATTTGAATTAGAGTTCAAGTTGGAATATTTAGGTTTAACAAGAAATTTTAATTAAATAATAAGAAATTTGTGAAGGCTTGATAACGAATTGAGTTTAAACCTTATTTTTTTACGTTTGATGAACTTGAGTTTATGTTTCAGGACGATCCAATTCGTTTATGTTAACTGCATTTAGCCTCTTCTTTTTTAATTTTGAAACTACGCAACACTTACACCCTAATCCTATCAATGGCAAAAAAATTATTAGCTTCAGCAAGTACTGTGTTCCTGGCACTACAACTCTCAAACTCTAGCCAATCTCTTCGTAACCCAACGGCACGATGGAATCATATTTGGCGTGGGAAAATGATTTAATCACGGATTTGTATTTCTTCAATTTCTTGATAGATCAATTCGGAGGAGATGAGCCATGATATTTAATTTTGGAATTTATAGCTTTTATATAAACTTTCATTCTTTCAATGTAAAAAATTATTCATATATTTATGATATCTCTTAAATTCATATTTTTAATTGCCTCAAAAAAATTGAGAGATCCAAATTCTTCCTATATAACCATGGATTCATTTTTTTATGACTTTTCCATCCTTGCGAGGAATGTGTCTAGTATTTGACTTGCTTTCTAGTTTGGTAAATTATACTTACCTCCCTAACTTTAATATTCCTTTTATTTTAAAAAATATACTATCACCTCCTTTGATATGTTGAGTGAGATGTTGAGTGTATGTTTAAAATAAAGGAAAATGGAAGTTAGTGTATATGAAAAATGAAAGTTAATATATATTTTTGAAAATAGAAATAATATAAGTGTAATTATATTAAATCTTATAAAAGGTGAGTGTAATTTGTCACTTTTTTTTTTAATTTATAACCCTTTGTATTTTAGGCTTGTGATAAAAAAATCTATAGTTTTGAAAGTATAATCCAAGGTTAAAACAAAACGTTTTTCTAAGGACCTAAACTTCGGGTGTATTTATTTATGTTTTCCTCACACAAAAAGTACATAGACATTTTTTTAAAAATTTAAATGGTCAAATTATACTTTGTGCCTTTTAACTTTTTACTCCAATTTTAATAAACTTTTTATTAGATGAATTGTACTTTTTGACTTTCACAATAAATGTAGTTTCAAACACCTTAAAAAAATTAACTATTTTCTAAATAGTAAAATTCTGTATGACTGGACTAGATAATTAATTGGAATATGGAAGGGTGCTAAGTAAATTAAATGGAGAGTTTTTTACTCATCCAATACAAAATTATATATTTTTTTTTATCAAATTAGGGTACAAAATTTTTAGAGAGTTAATTCTAACTATTTCTCTCTTTTTATTGTAGATTCTCATAATTTGTCTACAACAATGGCTAAATGTATTATTTCTGTGATGAAAGAGTTTTAACAAAGATATCACAAACTATTATCATCATAGGATGAATCTTGCGGGATTGTAGAAATTTTTTGATTTGTATTTTCTTCTTCTTCTTCTTCTTCTTCTTTTGATAAACTCATGTTATTAATTAGGTTTAAACTTTTATCCTTATTTTATAAAATATGAAAAATAGCTAGAATTGTAAATAAACAGAATTTAAAAACAAGTTTCTTTATATGAAAATGTAAGAATTTTGTTTTAAAATAAAAGGAGTTCATTTTAGATAAAATGATACATATCTTGTCAATATTTCATAGATGAATGTTTAACATTACAATTATTTTGACAATCAACAAATAAAATTAACAAACATTATTAAATTTCGAATAAATATTAGAAGATAAAAGTACCGAATTAATTGTTTCCACTTTTAAGGTGGATTTTATGTTAAAACATGATAACTGTACGAACATATTCACCTTTTTTTTAAATAAAAATTATCAAACCTAGCGGTCCCTTCCCTCAAAAAAAAAAAAAAAAAAGAAAAGGTGAAAAATCTTGGGCGATACAACTCAGCACGCACCTAGCTGAAGCAAAGTGGAAGACTTGGGTGTTTGTTTGGAGTTTGAACAAGGACTCGACTCGAGCACGATAGAATCCCTTCTTATACAATCGTGTTACAGAATTGCCTCTCTATCTCTCTGTCTGCTCCTAACCCCGTATAAACACAGAGATTTTTCTAGAGCCCCTTGTATTTCAGCATGTCCCAATTCGCCATGGTATGTTCTTAATCTCTCCTGCTCACGGCTTGACTTTCCCAGTTTCTGATTTTGTCTCTATCTCATGACTCTTTTTACTTTGCTTTTGCTTTCTCTCTCTACAGTTTTGTCTGATGATTATTGTTCTGAAATTCTCATTGCATGTATGAAAGCTATAGAATCCTCCTATTAGTTTATCCCTGAGTTGCCTTATTTTGTTTAAATTTTTTGGCATCTGACTGCTTTTATTAATTATGGAATAATCATGGTCGGAAAAGAAGAGAATGAAAGGGTAGTGGTAAAAAGAAGATATCACTTTGTACGTAATTGGGGTTCATTAAGAATTCTAGTTTACTGCATCTAGGATCATACCGTTGCCAATTGGGTAGCATAATACTATACTATGTAGATGTCGCTGTATTTTTTTTTTTTTTGTTCAACTTGACAATTATACTTTTACAACAACCAGCGGGGAGCACCTCAGTATAGGATTGCTCGTGGTAACTGGGAGCCTATTACATACAAGTCCAACTTGAAGAAAGTTTTTATTTTAATAAATATATATTTTGTGTGTGTTATTATATACATTTTGGCTCTCTGCATGTTTGGAATATTCTAGAAGATGCCAAGATGTAATGAATCTGTTTCTGAATGAAATGTACTGAATAAAGAACCCAAATTATGTTATAAACAAGAGAAGAAACCATTGACTTGAATAAATGAATCAACAAATTCCTAAAAGAACAAGTAGAAAATGAGAATCGGAGTTGATCTCCAAATAAAAGAAATCAGCTGTCAGTATTAGCATGCATCCCTTCATTCTTCCAAACATTAAAAGCTAGACAAGTTACTCATGTTGAACAAAGAATTTGGTGGATCCAAGCAAGTCCCTGATTGTTTTGATTTTTGTTTTTTTTTTTTTGGTCTCTATTTGTTTGTCCATCTGCTTGTCTCACCCATTTTGACCGCAGCAAATTTATTCCTCAGATTCTATGTTTTATTCCTCTACCATTCTTTTTTTTTCCTAGAGTATACTTAAATGTTGCTTAACTCTTAGCTTTGGGCTACAACTCGTGAATACAATATTGATTCCTCTTGCTAGCTTTCTGTTAGGGTGATATTGGGGTGTTTTGGAGTAGGATTAGCTTAGCTTCCTAAAAAATTGAGAACGGAAGAAGTCTTCTACTGTGCAAGAGGGAAGGAATAGTGATTATTTTATTTCCCCTGTATTTTTCCTGCTGTTCAGCGTATTTCAACTGGAGATGAGGATCCTTCTCTGCAGAGGGGTTTTCTATAGCACATGTTTAACTTATGATTTTATGCTGATAATACTTTCATCCTTTTGCAGGTTGAGGAATTGGCTTTTCTTATCAAGGACAATCTTCCTTGCAAGCATCTAGTTCTCACAATGGAAGAAGCCTTAGTTAACTTCCTTCAAGATGACACAAGGTAACTGTTAGGAAATAGAGACAGAATATATGATTCATAAGTCATTAGATTATTTAGTTGAACTATAATACTAGAGATAAGTTGCAAGTCTAAATAAGTCAGTTATTAAGTTTTATTAGAACTTTACCTCTTATATAGGTTCTATATAAATAAAGAAGTAGGGTTAAGTCTTTTAATGTAATTCAGCCATCTTATTTCATTCAATAATAATTTCTCCCTAATTCTCTCTAGCCTCTCTTTAATTTTTCCTCAACACAAACCCTAATTATTTTTCTAAATATGGTATCAAAGCGGTATCATCCTCTTTGAGTCTTGTGGGTTTTACAGCTTCCAGCAACCTCAAACGAGGTTGAATTGCTGTTGTAGTTTTAGTATAAATTTAGGTTGATTTTTGTCTCGTTATTGTGAAAAAAGAAGGAATTGAGTTGTTGTTCTAGTAGATTTTTAGATTTATTTATTTTCCATTGTTATTGTTGATTGAGTTTTAGCTAAAGAAAAGAATAAAAAAAAAAAAATAAGAGAGCAGGAAAAAAAAATTCTCGAGCTAGAAGTTGGGTTTCCTTGTTACTGTCAATTAAGTTTTTAGAAGAAAAAATCAGAAAAATACATAAGAGAAGAATGTTTTTGCAACAAGGTAGCTATTGCAACTATTGGATATTGGAGACTCCAAGTCTGGTGAAACCCATTTGGGCAAACGACTACTGGAGACCGGCGATAGATGGCGCGAAGTACACATGCAAGTTTTGTGGTGGTGCATGAACACCACGGGTAGAAGAATGTGGTGGTGTGTGACAGCGCGTAAGGCAGTTTCCAGTGATGTGCTTCTGGTAGCAACATCTCACTTTTTGAGTCTTTTTGTATGTGATTAAGCTCTGGGTCTTTTAATTTTGATCTTGTGGTGGTCTGGTTGAGGGAGCAGCTCAAGAGAAGCCAACAGAAGACTTCTAGAGGTGCTGAGAAGAACAACTGGAAAAAGGTCGAGGGAGCAACTAGGGGTAATTAGCTAAAGACTTCTAGGAGTTGTATTCACCAAGGTTTTGGCATTGTTTTTAGGGTTTGTGAGTGTTTGGTTCAGGGAGAGTTGTCTGCATGCTGTGCTTGTTGCAAGCCGTTGGTGCAGTTTGAAGTTTGCCAAGTTTTTTTTTTTTTTTTATAATTATTTTTTATTACATTTTATTTTTGAAGGTTCAAATTAATGTAACAAGCTTAAGCTTTGGAAGTTTCAGCTTGAGAGGGAGTGTTAGGAAATAGAGATAGAATATATGACTAATAAGTGATTTAGTTAAATTATAATACTAGAGATAAGTCATAAGTTTAGATAAACCAATAAGTTATTGAGTTTTATTAGAACTCTACCTCTCATATAGGCTCTAGGGTTAAGTCTTTTGATTTAATTCAGTTATCTTATTTCATTCAATAATAATTTCTCCCTAATTTTCTCTAGCCTCTCTTTACTTTTTTCTCAACATAAAGCCTAATTATTTTCTTAACAGTAATATTTATGGACGGTATGAATAATGTTAATCTGAGTATCCATCCAAGTCAATAACTATAGTACCAGACGATAAAATCTATAGTCAACACTGTTGATGTTGACTCTAGCATGTTATGTAGACAAAGATGAACCCAATTGTCTCTCCTATGTTACTTGTTAAGAAAATAATTAGGGTTTGTGTTAGGAAAAAAGTAGAGAGAGATAGAGAAGATATTATTATGAAACTGTGCTCTACAATGAGTCAAGCAGGTATATTTATAATGAAGATGTGTACAAGAGGTAGAGTTCTAATAGGACTCTAATAGATCTAGACTTATCATTTATCCTAACTTACATAGGGTTATCACATTAACTAACCTATTCACTAACACTCCCCCTCAAGCTGAAGCTTTCAAAGCTTAAAATATCATCAACCTGTTTTCGCAGACAAACTATAAAGAAAACTTGACAAACTTCAAACTGCATGAGCAACTTGCAACAAACATAGCATGCGAACAATTCCCCCTGAACCAAACACTCAAACCGCAAAAATAATGCCAAATATTCGACAGATAAAACTCCTAGAAGTCTTCAGCCAACTATCCCTGGTTGCTCCCTTGATCTTCTTCTAGTTGTTCTTCTTAGTACAAGGCACAAACGACACAGCTCCTAGAAGTCTTCTGCTAGCTTCCCCTGAGCTGCTCCCTCAACTTCCTAGCTGGTCTTCAAAATCACCAACATCTATGGTTGGAATTACGCCAAAACCACCAGTACGATCACAAACCATGTTGCTCCCAAGTTGTATTTGTTAAAGTCAATTCCAAGACATTTAAAGCAAGTCACGCAACCAAATTAGTGGTCCAAACCACTTAATATGGAGGATAACCTCACCAAATTAGACTTGTGCAAACACAAGTCATACCAAATAGTGCTCCAAATTACATGAAGACACCAAATTCGCGAAGTAGTCCTCCAAATCATATGAAGGAACCAGAATTCGCCAAGCATTCCTCCAAATCACATGAAGGCACCAAAATTAACCAAACAGTGCTTCAAATCACATGAAACACCAAAAATCACAAGTCGCCAAACAATACTTCAAATCACATGAAGATATCAAAATTCGCCAAACAATCCTTCAAATCACATGAAGGCACTGAAATTCACCAAAGAATGTTCCAAATTACATGAAATATCAAAAATCACAAGTCGCCAAACAATGCTCCGAATCACATGAAACACCAAAATTCATCAAATAGTGTTCCAAATCACATGAAACACCAAAATTCGCCAAATAGTCCTCCAAATTCAAGCCAAACTAAATTAAAGAAGACAACTAGAACCATCTTCAATCAGAACTGCAAGTTTGCAGCCAAAGCAACCAAAAAAGCAC
>JANHAO010018604.1:0-13537 GCA_026873985.1 Saraca asoca
ACCATTTCCAATAAATTCATATTTATAAAATAAACTAAAGGATGTGTCTAAAAATTTAAAGGAATATCCCAAAGGTACAAGTCTTAAAACTGAAATTAAATTT
This sequence comes from Saraca asoca, assembly GCA_026873985.1. Lineage (NCBI taxonomy): Eukaryota > Viridiplantae > Streptophyta > Magnoliopsida > Fabales > Fabaceae > Saraca > Saraca asoca. Next base: position 104 of record JANHAO010018604.1, read on the forward strand.
CTTGAAAAACTTGGAACATAAAAGGTCTTCTCTAAAATCAAAACATAGCCACTGTCAAGAACTAATCTATATGTTCCGATGGATTCCACATGTGAGCCAATCTTATTTCTTGATAAGATGCTTTGCTCACTTTCCACTAGCTTCCTTAGGTTTTGCATACCCTATAAGGTATTTGAAATATAGATTATAGACTTAGAATCAATCCATCATGCATTATGATTAACATTAACTATATTAGATTCATAATAGACAAATGAGGTTAGTTTACCTTTTTCTTTAAGCCACTTTTTAAATTTGGTCCATTCTTTCTTCATGTGCCCCTTCTTTTTACAGAAGAAATACTTGGATTCTTTCTTAATGCCGCCTTCGGGTGGTATTTTACCTTTTCCTTTCTTATTGGCTTAACTTTTATACTGATTCTTTCCTTGATTCTGGTTTTTATCATGAGTAACTAGAAATGCACTCTCTCCTAGCTCTATAATCAATCTGTTTTCCTCTTCAACACACATGGTCGTGAGTTCATTAATTGACCATTTGTCCTTATGTGTGTTGTAAGAGATTTTAAAAGGTCTATATTGCTGTAGTAAAGTGTTCAAAATATAGTGCACCAGGAAGTTCTCAAACATATCAACCTCAAGTGCCTTGAGCTTAGCCGCAATGTCTCTTATCTGCATGATGTGCTCATGTACACCCCTCATTGTATTGAGCCTTAAGGATGTAAATTTCATGATTAGGGTACTAGTAAGCGCTTTGTCTAAAATAGCAAATTGCTCATCAATTGCATTTAATAGTTCCCTCATATTGTTATACTGCTCAATAAAATCATAAATACCAGCAAAGATATTGGTCTTTATGAACATAATTACGAAGGTGTTTAGATCGCTCCCATTGTTCATAAAGGGTTTTATCAGCTTGAGTGTTAGTTGTAGTAATAATGGGTTCATAATTTCTTATAGCATAATCAATGTCCATCCATCCTAAATGAAGGAGAATTTGTTCCTTCCAAACTTTATAGTTGTCATTGTTTAATTCAAGATTATCACATTTTATATCAGAAAAATTTATAGGTTGCTTAGCTGCACAAAATAACATACATGCTTATATGCTAAACTTTGAGACTAAAGAAATCAACCATATTTTATCAATGTAAATCATGCACAAAATTAATAAATCTACTAATATAAAACTTACCTGTGGACTAAAGTCATAATTCAATTAGATTTATTTAGTTGTATGATAAAACTATCAAATTATGTTTCTTTCCTTAATTTCTATGGGTAAATTAAGAAATATAATTTGATATTTTATCCTAATTAATTATACTTAATACAATAAAAATTCTTATAGATAAAATTTATTATGCTAAGTATAATTAATTACAATAAATATCCTTAGATATATGTGATTCAAAACAAATTTATATATATATAATTTTGAATAATTAAATGTGCTATGACTAAATTTTAATTATTTAAAATTATATGAATCACTAAACATTCAAATAACTTTATGCATATAGTTTAACAAAATTGCAAATAAAGGCAATTTTTAATAAACATGAATTAGATTATAGTAATTCATAAAAAATTATACATAAATAATCAAAGTATGTAATTTTATCTCAATTAATTTCCCTTGGAAATTATAATATTCAGAATAAATAAAATTCATGAATATTAATGAAATCTTTCATAAAAAAAATAAAATTTATGAAATTTTTTTCCAAAAATTACCCAAAATAAAATTCTAGAAAAAAGATTTTTTTTTTACTGGCCGTAAACAATATATCATTTTGAAGCCTGGTCAAAACGGCACCACTGAAACCTTAAACGGCAACCTGGGCATCGCTGTAAATGACATGTCGTTTCACTTAAATATAAAATGATCTGCCGTTTGCATCATCTCCTTCCTCTGTCCAGGTCATCTCGACCCAAGAAAGACTCAATGTACTTGAAACATGACCCAGCCTTTTTTCCAGCTATTTCAACGTCCAAATTATCGAATTCAATCACAGAAACATTGGAAATCCATAACCTTAATGATTTTTCAACTTAAAACTCAAGAAAAAACAAGTTTTTACATAGGTCTAGAATTTACAAAAACAGGATAATTTTTGAAAAAATTTTCCAACAACCTTTATATCAAAGCAGAGGTACTTTAGACTCTGATACCAGATGTAAAGATTTTCCAAACATTTAAAGATCAAAAGTAAGACCTATAGTAGAAGCTGGATTAAACTTATTACCTCTAACCATTAATTTTTTTGTTAATGTTTCTTCCTCCTTTTGCACTGCATTCAGGAGCTTCCAATGCCTTTCAATCTCTTAGGATAATGGAATACCTTTTGTATGGATAGTTGATGGCATCGGAGACCCTAAACACTCTTATTTATATAATTGTTCGACTCATCACCAAAGCTTTCAAATTCTTTAGCTGGTAGGATTTATCTAAACTAATTGCAAATCCTTATCTTAATAGTATTGTTATATTGACTAGATAATAAGGAAATAATGGCTTACTATTTTATTTTTCCCAGACTTACGGAAGGCTGTTGCACTGGTCCAGTAAAGCTTTATCTACCAGTGCAATAACAAAGCCTTATCTTACATCAACTTCTTTGATCCGTTTATGGCCGGCATCGTCCAATGTTCATACTCATTATTCAGTATTCATTAATAAGTCATAAGCAGAAATATGTTGTCTGTTTCAATAAACCATTACCCATAACCCTCGCATGCAAGAGAAATTTTAATATATTTTTTTGAAAGAAAGAGAAATCTTTATTCAAGATAACAGGAAAAAACACAAAAATCTTATTTTAAGATAAGAATTTTTCATTATTCCAGAAATATATCAGAATTTCTGCGAATACTGTCTTCGTTCTAAACAAGTTCTATTGGGTTTTATTAAATAACACATTTTTCAAGAAGTGGCTAAATAAGATATGTAGTGAAAATTTAATAAAAGATTGTAAGAGTTGGTTTTGCATTATGCAAATATAAGATATTATTATGCCATTAATCAAAAGTTAGTGCTACATGGCAATTAATCAAAAGTTGGTGCCTTTTATTTCATTTTTAGGAAAAACGCAAGTTATCCCCTTTAATTTAGGGATATTTGCATTTAATATTCATAAATTATTAATTTTTTCAATCAATCTCTTTAATTTTGGGATAGTTACACTTAACACCCAACATTTATCGTGTGAGTAATTTGAGAGAGAAAATATATTCAGTTTGACACAAAACTTTATATAAAAAATCAAACATAATGTGATGACCTTGTAATTTAAATTTGTGAGTGATCTGACTTGTGTACTATTATTTGGATTTTTCTCTATTTTGGGATATTTTGATCATTTTTTATATTGTTTGCTTGTGTAGTATGAGTAAGAAAGTCCATTACTACAATCCTTATATTTTATCTTGATGTTAGTATAATATAGGACTTGGATTTCTTTCAGAATTATGAGAAAAGATCTTGTAGATACAATTTATCACTTATTCACTGTTGAAAAGGTGGATTGTAAAAATTAATAATTTGTAAAAATTAAATGTAATTATCCCAAAATTAATAGGGATAATTTACATATTTTTACCTTTTTTTTATTTTTGCTTCAAAATAAACAATCTTTTATTAATATACAATGGTGGCAGGATCATGAAGTACAAATGTAAATTGAGAAAGACTTTCCGAATCACTTTCCACAAAATTCACAATCCACTTCGTACTCCGATAAGCTGCCCTATTACAGATGCAAGGATACCAAAACAACTCAACATAAATTAGTGCTTTTTATACTGTCGGTTGGTAAGTTAAAATTGTTTTTATAATTTTCCTTGAAGTATTTAGTCCACTAAGTGCTTTGACAAAAAGATTCTTGGAGTAAGAATACTTATTCTTTACGATATTATGAGAGTCTTGTCCTCTAAAAACGATTAAAACATCAATCAATGCTCGAATTACTAAAAATAACTGTTACTGATTGATGATTCTACTGTGAAATGACTTTGGTAGTGATTGTGATTCCAAGGCCATAAAATATCTCATAAGTTGGTTATGGAATTATCTCCTTATCCATAATATGTGTTCAAACAATCCCCTCATTTTTAGGACAATCTCCTTATTATATGAAAGAAAAGAAATACTGTCCACTAAAGTAGCAGGCTTGGCTCTATCAAAACAAAGGGTTATTTTTCATATTGATTGAGGTTCTTACATATGTTGGCATAGAATGTTTACTTGCCATTATCCTTCACTTGGCCGGATTAATTGGGTATTACTATTGTGTCCTTGAAAAGATCATCGACAGACATGACATTGAAGGTTATAAATAGTTCCATCTCAACAAATAAATTAGACTTACTTTCTAAGAAAAGATGAATAGTCCAATATTAGGTTTGGACCACTATAATTATAGTATTTTCATTAAAAAAGAATAATATATAAAATTTAAGTTTAATTTATTATCTATATAAAACGTCTTACATTAATAATTTAAGTTTTTAATTATTTTATGATAATGTGATAATCTATGAATAAATGATAATGTAAAATTGATTTATACTATTAATATATTAAAATTAAATTTATATATAAAAGTTTTGAATCATATATGAGATTTTATATGGAAGAATCTTATTTGTGAAATAATGTGATAATTCAAAGATATCACTTTCATAAATTGTCCAAGATTCCAAAACCGTCACCTCGTCGATATCCAAACACACTGTTCAGCCATGCAAGGGAATACTATTGTCACCAAGAAGGGAGCTCAAATGTCAAAGTCAAAACCTAACCTTATGCTCTCACCTACATTTGACGTTGAAAGTTTAGGTTTCATCTGAGCATATGACATTGAAAGTTAGAGACAGGGTTTTGTTAAGAAAATTAAGCAGAAAGATATTTGACTTATGCTTTTATATTATTAGACAATTTTGTAAATATTTATAAAAATTTAACATAAAAATTATAAATATTATAATTCTTTTACAAAAAATTTTAAATACATATAAATTTTGCTTGTAACAAGTATATAAAAGATTGTAATTCTATCATTTAAAGTTGTGTGAAAATTTTTTAAATTTTTCATTTTTATATAAAAATTAGAACTTCAATTGAAAAAATTACGATACATATAAAAACTTTTTATAAAATTTATAAGGATATATACTATTGATGGTGAAATCTGGTTCTGGCAAATTTCAGCTAACCAAGATCAGTTCTTGAACCCTAAACTACTTTCAGGTTAAGGAAATCAGAAATGAAAAGAACGATGAAGATGGTGAAGAGAAAGAATAACAATGACATGCAATATTTTTAACGTGGTTTGGCTTAAATCAGGTGGTACTAGTCCCTACGTCCATGGTAACTTTCTATTGATTTGGAGAAATTTTTACAAGGTTTCAATGTATCTGACTCAGCTTATTCTATAAGGATCCTCCCTTTTCTATTTATAGAAGGTGGGAGGTTACAATTATAATTTTACATGCTGTAAATAAGTTACATCAAATATTAAATGTATAAAACAATTTAATCTCCTGCAAATCGACTTTTGCAGGTGGATTTTTATGTGTGGGCCTATCTTGTTTGTTAGCGCCAAGAGTTAACATAAGCTTATCTAGTGCTCTATCTCACTGAGCCTTCTCTATCTCGCTGAGCCTTTGAAGCTAAGATGCTTGGCTCGGGGTTGCTGCTAGATTTCATTCAGCGAGACCGACCTCACTTTTGGTTAGGTGAGCTCTAGCGAGGTAGTTCATTTCTTGACAAGCTATTTCCTTAGCTTTTGACTTCGTTTGTGTCCCGACCTCGCGATTAGCGAGTGGTGCAACCTTAGCGAGTTGAACTTTATTCATTGGTTCTCAGCTTTTGTCGGGCTTTTGCCTATCTGCTTTGTGAGACTAGATTCTACCCATAACATAAGCCCCAAACTCTTAGTTCGCTTCATGGACTAGGAGTTGTAATTTGGCTGAGCAGTCAAAGTCTTTGCTTTACTGCGTTGTCATTTCAAACTTCAATTCTTTCACTTCATTTACTTTAGGCCATACCTCTTACTGTATGTAATCTATAGCCGTTGGCGTGGCAGCCTCATTTTCTTTGGATCATTTGATCTAAAAAAGCTAATTATTCTTTGGGTCCTTTACTGAACCTAGACTAGTTTATAAGCCTGAGAAGCTCTTCTTGCTTCTTCATGACATAGCCTGATGGAAGCTTTAGTTAAGCCTATAATGTTTCTGATAATTTGGCATCCAGTGAAGCGTTTCGAGGTGTGCATGGCCTACTGCAGGAGATTAGGAGGCATGAATGGCCTTTTGCACATGACTTCCTTGCATAATTCTTCTAATTGGCCACTGGGGAGTCTTTTGCAAATCTCATATTATCTCCTCACTATTCTACCATGAGATTCAGCCTTGCCAGCCAAACTCCTATGCATTTTTTGAGTTGCTCTAGGTGAAGTTAGGAAAGGAGTCCTAGGTTGAAGAGGGCTATAAGAAGAAAAAGATTGAAGAGGCCTTTAATGAATGAGTTTTCTTTGTAACTTTTAAATGCCACTTTGTATATTATGGATGATAATGCATGTTATGTATAGCACAGCTGAATAAGACATTCAAATGACCAATCGGCTATATTTAGTTAGTAAATCCTGGCATCCAAATGCCCTTACAATCAATAAATAATATTTAAGTAGGTCGCATATAAGTTGTGCTTAGAAAAAGGGGTCGCATGTGAGCTGCGATCATTTGTCGTATGAGAGCTACGTTTACTGCTTCCGTTATAGCAACTTTGTTGCTCAATAGGCAGGTAATCAAGTTTATTTTGATGTCTTCGTGCTTTAGCGAGCTCATAGCTCTACTGAATTCTGAGTGTTTAATAGTGCCTCCGTACCTCAGTAAGCTTATGGCTCTATGCTGGATTTTGAGTGTTTAATAGTACCTCCGTACCTTAACGAGCTCATGGCTCTTTGCCAGATTCTAAGTGTTTAATAGTGCCTCTACACCTTAGTAAGCTCATGGCTCTTTGCTAGATTTCGAATGTTTAATAATGCCTCCACATCTCAGCTAACTAGTTGGCAATAATATCAATCAATATAGAATAGTGTTCTTTTTGTGCAGCGTTCTACTGAGGGTACCTAGATAAAGTCTCAACACTTATATTAACCTTAGTATAACAATACAGAATCAAAATATGATTCTAACAGAGGGCTCTTGCTCTCTATCAGTAATTCATGGAGAATGTTGAGCTTGCCATTCTAACGGCCTCACTATATAATCCTATAGTCGACCCCTTTTGATGAGATCTTCTATGGCATCCTTTAGAGCCTAAATTCTGAGGTATTGTGTCTATTCTCATTATGATAGGCGTAAAATTTGTCTTTATTGCTCTTGAATTTGCCAAGAGTCCAGAGAGGCTTGGGCTTTCCAAAGTTTTCCTTATCCAACTCTGCAGCAAAGATCCTATCTCACGTGTCAGATAGGATGTTATAGCTTTCGTGGTAGCCTCGATATGTGGCACCCTTGGCCCTCTTTGTGGGTTGGTCACCGGAGTTGTGATTCTCTTTGCTCCTCTTTTTGCTTTGTGAAGTGCTGGCCATCTCGCGCTTATGCCTAAGTTCCTCCATGCCAAAGGTTCCTTCCTATTGGATTTACTTGGTAGCTCTCTCATAGAATTCAACGAGCTCTCGCACTAGGGACTTGTACAAGCTTCTGTACAACTTTTCATCTTTGTGAAGTCCCATAAAGATCATTGTCAAGATATTCTCCTCTGAGGGATTTTCTAGAGAATTGGCCTCTTGCCTAAATCTGACTATGTAATCTTTTAGCGATTCATTCCTTCGTTGGAAGATCATGGCGAGGTGGCAAGGGGGCACGAGCTACCTCTTCAATGCCTGGTACTGGTTAATGAATTTTCTTTGACATTCTTCCTAACCATTGATGCTATGAGCTGGGAGGCTTCTGAACCATGCTCGAGGTATACCTCTTAATGTGGTTAGGAAGACACAACATTTGACCAGAGGATCAATCGTTTAAAGATCCATTTGGACATTGAATGCATCCAAATGGTTATAGGGATCGCTATTGCCATCATACAATGGGATCGCGGGGACTTTGAGTTTCTATGAAAAGGGCTGCATTTCAATCTCCACGGAGAATGGTGAGCTCTCCTCATAACGAAGTTTGTCTTTTTGAGATTGTGGGCGTTCCTCTAGCTATTTCAGCCTTTGAAGAACTTCCTTCATTACTGGGTCCTGCATTTCAGATCGCGGGCTAGAGCTCTCAGCTTGTTGCGAGCCCCCAGATTGCTAACTATTGCAATCCTCATGAATCTCCTTCTGGGCTTTTTCATGCAACTACTGGAGCTGTACTACAATTTTCTCTTGCCTTTGTGCACCCTGGGTTTGTGTTTGTGCCAGCACTTTAACAACTTCAACCAACTTTCTCACCATATTTTCAAGCACTAGCAGTGGTTGATGAGGTGTTTCGCCTCTTTAGTTTTAGGGGCAACGGTAGGTTGAGGATGAGTTTCGGCAGTGGGAACATCTGCTGGCTGATCATCTGGAATGTTTGAAATCCTGGCAATTCTTTCTCTTATCATTATAGCTATACAAAGAAGAAATCAAGAAATCTGAAAGCAGATGGGGCCTTCTTTCTAGCGCCAAATTATTGATCATGAAATCTGATTCTGTCAAATTCCAGCCAACCAAGATCAGTTCTTGAATCCTAAACTACTTTCAGGTTAAAGAAATGAGAAATGAAGAGGAAGAATAGTAATGACATGCAATGTTTTTAACGTGATTCGGCTAAAATCAGGCGATACTGGTCCCTACGTCCATTGTAGCTTTCTATTGATTTAGAGAAATTTTTATAGAGTTTTAATGTATCTGACTCAGCCTATTTAGCCTATTCTACAAGGATCCTCCCCCTTCTATTTATAGAAGGTGGGAGGTTACAGTTGTAATTTTACATGCTATAAATAAGTTGTATCAACCATTAAATGTATAAGATAATTTAATCTCCTGTAAATCAACTTTTGCATATGGCTTTCTGTAGATGGGCCCCTCTTGTCTGCGAGGGCTAAGAGCTGATGTAAGCTTGTCTAGTGTTCTATTTCACTTAGCCTTCTCTATGTCACTGAACCTTTGGCTGGGCAATGTGCTGGTCTCGCAAGCTGAGATGCTTAGCTTAGGGTCGCTGCTAGCCTTCATTCAGCGAGACTGACCTCACTCTTGGCGAGGTAAACTCTAGTGGGACAGTTCATTTCTTGACAAGTTGTTTCTCTAGCTTTTAGCTTTGTTTGCGTCCCGACCTCGCGATTAGCGAGGTGGTGCGATCTTAGTGAACTAAACTTCTTTCACTGGTTCTCAGCTTCTACCGGGCTTCTGCCTATCTGCTTTGCGAGACTGGATTCCACCCATAACACATTCTTATACAATTTTGAATTATGAAGTTGTAATTTTTTGTGAATTTATTACTATAAAATTTATATACATTTACAATTTGAAAATTAAATTACAAGATTTTATATAAAAAATTGTAACTTAAACATATTAAACTTTCGTGAAATCGCGCAAAATTTTAACAAAGCATTATCCTTGATTTTTGTCATATTCATATTTACTGGATACTGATTTAGCTAATGCATGAAAGCCCATATAGGAACCAAAAGCCTAAAATCCTTTGGGGCTTCATTCCCGGGCCAGCCCACCGTTTACAATTAGAACCAAAAGCCTAAACTCCAGACTACCAGACTATGAACACCAACTTTATCTATTTGTATTCAATCAAATTGGTATAGAGAAAAAAAAATGAGAAATGTTATGGCACACACTTTTTTTTTTTGCAAAAAAATTGTAATTTTGTAGAATTTTTTTGTATTACGTGCAAATTTTAGCACAAAATTGGAATTTTTATAGATAATTTACATATACTAAATGCATAAAAAGTCATAATTTTATGAGTAAAAGTGAAGGAACAAAATAGTTTAAAAAATAAGATTTTTCTTTTTCATAAAGTATTTCAAGAAATGTATCCTTACATATTCAATAAGACAGTAAAAATGACTTAAGATACATGTAAAATTTAACATTCTGTTTATTAAAGACAATATTGTTTGGATTATAGGTTTGATTTTTTTTTCTTAAAAAAAATTACTATAAAACTTTTGTGTGTGTGCATTCACAATGATCAAATCCTAACTGCAAAAATAATTATTACATAAAAAATTAATTTTAGAGAATACATAGTTAGAATAACCCTTCCAACAAAAGTTTCAGCTCAAGAAGGGATCTTTGAATGATAAATTTATTGCTATGGTGAAGGATTGACATGGAAACGGCAAGATTTGAACCATGCTAATTGTAAGATTCCATGTAAAATAAAGTACGTTTGGATGATTGTTTAAAAACCCTTTTTATGAATCTTCAAATTCCTTCAAAAGTACTTGTTGATGACACACTCTTAGGCACTGTAAGTCGTCTTCATCTATAGTTGCAAGTTGAGTTATTGGAAAGCCTAGCTCCTTTGTTTCAGAATGAGGATTCATCAACCCTTAATGTACAAATTCACACAAATCTAATTCTTTAAACTTATGGTGCTCCAGCTTGACATTAAGTTTGTCAAATTTCGAAATCCAAGGTGTGATTAACGTGAATCACCCATTGATTTATAAATTCATGAACAATCCTTTACTAAAAATTATTTTATAATTTAAAAACATGAAAGTACGTGGAAAATATAACTTTAAACACTTTTTATCTAAAAACTCATGATATGTAATATTTATTGAAAATCATGTTTAAATAATTAATTTCTAGTTCTTTGAAATAAATGAAGCCTTTTTTTTTTTTGAAATCAAATCTATAACTAGGATTTATTGTTTAGCTAAACTGATATTAACTACTAAAGTATATTAAGAAAATCATGTACTTGATTTCAAATATATACAATCTGTAAAGCATTTCCTAATTGAGATAACTTTCATAAATCATTAACTTGAAAAATATTAATAAACAGGGTGAATACAATCTAGGTCCTTGGTAAGTAGAAAGAACTAATCCATCTTTAGATTGAAAACATTTTGATCATACATGTAAGTATAATTTATAATATATATATATATAGAGAGAGAGATAGAGAGAGAGTATATGGAAAAACATGAACATGAATGTATTCCATAAAAATACATCCATCTTTGATATATCTTGTAACTCATTTCGTTATCCTTACTTATTATTTTTAATCTTGCTGATATTATCATACTATTATACACGTGTACTTATTAATGGAATTGTCTTGGGAAGGTTTTGTCATATTGTTAATCTTATAAGACCTACAAACAAATTATCACTACTACAAAATGCAAAAATAACATTGTTAAATAGATATCAGATGAAAGGTGAATTGATGTATATATAAGTGCAATGGTATTTTTATGAATATGAGGAAAATTACAATGTCGGTTCTTATTAAATAATTAATGTCTAAATTCAATATCACGTTTTATATCAGTTTGAGTTAAGGAACCAACGTATTTGGGTTTAAACCATTTTTAAAATCTATGGCTCTTCAAATGTCAAAATTTTTTATTATACTTCAAAGAACTTTTTATAATATATAATCAAATAATTTTTTTATTAATTTATCAATTGAATTCCTAACAAATTGTTTACGCACAATTAATTTACTGCATTGATAATATTATAATTAATTTTCCATTTTTTAAGGCTATAAAATTGTAAAACTCTCTACTGATCAATAATTTCTTCCATTTAACCAAAATAATGGGAATAGTTAAAATAAATTCGACACATTTATTTTCCTGTTGATAAAGAAACGTAGATTAGATGTCAATTTTATATTAGGAGCTAATATAGATATATGATATTACATGTAGGTTTTAACATATTAATTGATGTCTAAAGTCTATGTGTATTACAAAAGGCCGATGCACCCTCCTAACTCTCATTCTACTCTACCTTGCTCTGAATGTTTATGGTTTATTTTTTCCTTCTTTTTTCCTTTTTCCCTTTAAATAGGGCATATGCATGGATCCTTTAAACAAAAGAATGATTGGTGTATTTGATGTATGTGTTGTCTTGTTGCAAGCAATGCTTGTGGCTTTTACAATAATATTGTTGTCTTGCTATAGCAATGGAATAGCATCTTTAACAATAATATTGTTTACTTTTTGCAGGCAAATGCTATAGCATTACTTGCAACAAGACAACGATATTATTGTTAAAACTATTATACCATTGCTTACAACTAGACAACATTATTGTTAAGTTAAAGCTACCATGCCTTCCAATAAAATAAAACATACAACCAAAATGTTTCTATAAAAAAAATTACAAACAATCACTACTACAAAATTCAAAAATAATGTCAAAAAATTTTATTAATTTATTAATTAATTTTTATTTAATTATACTTCAAAGAACTTTATTATAATATATAGTCAAATAAATTTTTTTATTAATTTATCAATTGAATTAATGCAAATTATTTATATTCAACTAATTTATTAATATGACAATATTACAATTAGTTTTTTATTTTTTAATGCTACAGAATTATAAAATTCTCTAGTAATTATAATTTTTTTCATTTTACCAAGACAATAGGAATAGCAAAAAATAATTGAACATAAATTTGACGTGTTTATTGTTTGTTATATGAAGAAACATAGATTAGGCATCAAATTTTTTAAGAACTAACGTAACATTAATTTGGAGTAATTATTTAAGTTATGGAATGAAATTCCTATACCCTACTTATCAAACTTCTTTTCCCAAGTAAACAATATGATGGGAGAAGCTTACTCATTCTGCTCAATCTTGCTTTGAAGGTTTATAATTTATTTTTCTCTCTTTGTTGCCATTTATTTGATTAATTTGTGTATAAATTATTATTTTCTGTTTCTTTTTTCCCTTTAAATAGAGCATATGCATTGATTTTTAAACAAGATGATGATGGGTGCACTTGATATGTCTATGTTATCTTATAGACTAACTTTGATATATGTGTTGTGTTTTGTTATTACAAGCAATCCTAAAAATTTCAACAATTCAAAGTTTGTTTGTTGTAACGTAGAAGCTTGATTCAATAATAATGTTTTTGTGCTTGTTTTCTTTTTGATTTTTTTTGTAAAAATCTAATTTGGAGCACCTATGTGTAATTTTAAAAAAATTAATAGAAATTATGTCAATTTTTTTTAATACAAACCAACGTTTTTAACACAATTCATAGAAATTTTACAAAATTAAATATTATCTAATATGCGAAATAATTCAATTATTGCAATATTATTAAATGGATAAAATTGTCGGTCCCAGTAAAGATATTAAAATTGTGAAAATAAGTGGATCTTGCCCTTTTCTCGTTGGAGAATTGTATACACCAGTATCAATGTTAACTTTCTTTTAGATATGATATGCAG
>JANHAO010018605.1:0-13578 GCA_026873985.1 Saraca asoca
AACAAATTATTCTATGGATAATTATTATATTTATTTATATTACGCAGATATAACCAAAAAATAATAATTGAATTGCCATTAAAACATAATGTAATGTATGCAAAAACAATCATCCCATGATTGGCTTCTAGGGAATACACCAACACATGGCTATTACATGGGGTATGCAAATTTAATTACAAAAATATAGTGTTCTAATCTCTCATATATGTGGTCTTAGATTGAATTGTTACAGTGCCTTCTAATAAAATTGTGCACAGTCATGAAAGCTACAATGATATGAATTTGCGTAACTAAAGGAAATGAAGGTGTGTTGCCTAAAATCTTCCATTTGCTTTGTAGCACCCAATAGATCTCCCAATTATGATTCAAAGGTTGGAGTGTAAGTAAATGAACACTTCAATTCTTCCTCTCACTCTTGTTCTATTTCTAAATTGAAGGAGATAATATCTTTCAACATTGTATGGTCTTAAATACCTTACAAAGGTAGGATACCCAACATTGACAAGATACTATTTGTCTAAAAACAAAATATATCAGATTATAATGATTAGACAATATTATCATAAATTAGTTCAAAAACATAAAAGTAAAACATTAAATAATCTCACCTTTAGGAGGATGTGGAAAGTATAAAGCAGTAGAAATTCTTGTAGCAAATGGAGAAAATGGTTAATTTTTTTGGGCTTATGGCTACTGTATGAATAAGTGCTTAAATGCGAAGAAACCTCTATGTATTAAGTGTGTTTGGTTTAAGAAAGAACAAAACTTATATAGTGTTTACAGAACCCACGTCCTTGCCATAGTGATTATTATTTAAAACATGCATGGGCCTAAAACTTGGTGACTAAGTACTAAAAAGGATAAATAGAATGGTTTGAAATGCATTGCCTATAATCAAAATATGAGTTACAATTATATACACATAAAACTCATAAAAGAACATAAAAGGAGAAAAATCTACACAAAGAAAAAAAGAAAATAGTCTTTTGATATGATAGAAAGAATCTCTATTGATTTAATAATTGCTCCATGATATTATCTTTTGATATAATAATCACTCTGTGATATTATTTTCTGATTTGGTGGAGATAATCCCTATTGACTTGCTGCTGATATTATCTCTTCATGATTGTTGTGTGATATTGTCTAATACTAAGCTTTACAATGGATAAGTCATTGATGTTTCAAACATAATGGAATATACTGTAGATTGTCAAAGAGACAATAAAATTTGTATAAAGACTTCATTATTAACTTAAAGATACATGCCATTCTTGTAAGTGCCAGTTTTTTTAGATGAATAGTATTATAATGCAACTTCACAAGGTTTACAATATTTTCATGGAGATTTAATTAAGCTAATCTTCAAATCCCAAAAACAAAGACTTTAGGAATTGATCCAAGCTTTTTTAAAATTTTGAAACTTTTACATCATGGTAGCTTCAAAATAGTTCACAACTAGGAAAAACACACCATTTGACCAATCTTCATATTCTTCTAAGATCAACTATTAACTATATTTAAATTCTCCCTAATCTCTAAACCTTTTTTTTTTAAGAACCAAGTGGAGGAAGATATACTAATAACATACAAGTACAAAGTAAAATAAATAAATTAAAAAACAAGAGAAATTGTCTGTAAAAGATAAAAATAAAGATCACATATGATAGAGATAACACAAAAGAAGAGATATAATTGTGAAAGAACCTTTATTTGAATAATTTTTTGTGTGTAACGACATCAACACATGCTTTGTAGAATAGTCGAAGGCAATAGTTGAATTTTTTATTTTATAAGGAAAAAGATTGTGAATTGAAGATAATTATAGCGCTAATTTAGTCTAGCCAAATCTAAAGACGCTAGAAACAACTTTCATTATGGCTCAAATTAATGAGCCTTCCAATGTAGCTTTTATAAAGAAACTTATATAAGAACTTGAGCTATTTTACAAGCTTGACCAAACATTTAAAAAATAGAGTAAAAGTACTTATTACAATAGATAAGCCAAAATAAGCTACGTATAAGCTGATCCAAATGGGCCCATTATCTTCTCTCCCATGGCTTATACAAATTTCACTATCAAGGCTCTCCTTTGCCATCGCTTGACACTCTATTTTTCAAGTTTCCATAATCACTCTCCACCCCTAGAGACATTTATCATTAACGTTGTCTATGACACTCATTTCTTATTGTTGGAAGGATAAAAAATCTCATAACCAAGTTCTTTCTTTACTAAAAGAATCTAGGACCAAGATTTCTCCTTTCTTGGAGATTTGGGCTTTTTTTCCATTTTTGCACCAAACAATCGGTGTATCTTCTCTCCATAAGTATGGTTTTTTTTCTATGAAGTTGCCATTTTTTTGAAGCCCAAGATGCTTATCTGTACTAAAGTGGCTAGGACCACAACCTACTCTCATGGAATCTTTGCTACGTTCAGATCACAAAGAAGTAGTGCCATCACTATTAATGACCACACAAAACTAACCTCTACTGATGACCTAAACCATTCTCCCTTAGTCGTACCTACTTTTTCAAGGTCAATAGCCATTGCCTCCAAAAAGCAAGCAAAGGGCACATACATTAACAACTTATTAGAATGAGCTGATGTATAAAAATGCACCCTTATTGTACCAATCTTCATAGTTTTAGTCTCCAAGATCAGTAACAAGCCCAACTATTACAACTTGATAGTGTTGAATGAAGAGATTAATGCATTTAATATGAATCCTTGATCAAATGATGACATGATAATTTAATGGTATGTGTTTTGATGATGTGTTGATGTGCCTGGGATTAAGAAATATAATCCTAGGAAATTTTGAAGAAGAAATTGGATCATAAGGAATTCTTGAATGTAAGAATCATATAAGTAATTAGAAAGTCCAAAATATGGGGCACATACTTCTTAAGAAAAGAAAGACTGAAACTAGGGATTGTAGGCTTTTGTTTAGTCTAAATAAAAGCCACAAAAAAGGAGAAATTAATGAGAACATAAAAAGGGTATGGTTACATGTAGTTTTGGAAGGATTAGAATCAACATTAGTACCAATGGCATTTGCATGCATATTTTATCATCTTCCACATATTTCACAGATCTCTTATATTGATATTATTTTGTAATGAGGATATAATTTTCTTGGTTTTATGTTCTGTATAAAGAAAATATGTGTTTTCCTGTATAGATTCTATAATAAGTAGGCTTAAATACAATTTGGTTCCATAAAATACAAACTATTCGATTTTTGTCCCCTTTATTTAATATAATCTATTTTAGTCCCCCTAAGCATTTAATTACAGTAATTTTAGTCCTATTCTTTGATTCTGTCCAAAGGCTCATGAAAAAGCTAAGATGGCTTTTTTTTCTTCCTTTTCCCCCTTTTTCGTCATCTCCGTTGACACACTCTTTCTTTTCCTTTTGGAGCTTTATTCTCTAGAAACCTTTCTCCCCTTTTGATCATAATTATGCTCCCCTCTTTGCCAAGTTGTGCTACCATCACACCTCATTGCATGATTCAACTAGACAAACAAGGTGAAATTAGAAACTTTTAAGAAAATGGAATTAGAAAAATGAAAAAAATAAATAAATCAAAAGAATGAAAGCCATAATGTAATAAGATAAACAAGGTAAAATCACTGCTTCTTAAAATCAAAGAACCCCCACACAATGTCCTTAAACAAGAATAAAATACTCCAAAACAATCAAAATCCTACTAGTGAACCAATATTTGCATATTATGTAACAAAAATTACTTTTTATTACAAAAATTTAAGGAAAAGGAAAATATATAGATTATGTAACCAAAAAAAAAAAAACCTTGACTCAACTTAATTGCAATTCACTACAAAATTTGTAGATTATGTAACCACAAAAATCTTGGATGATGAAAAAGAGGCTCCTTTTAATCATTACCAACAAACCATGAACTTCCTAGCAAGAGGCTATTTTTTTCTTTCCTTCTTTATTTTATTTTCTCCTTTCACTTTTCTTTCTCTTTCCTAGCCATTCTCCAAAATTCCTAAAGCTTCTTCTCTCATGTTCTTCAATTTTCTCTTCTTCCTACTAGAACCTTTTGTTATCCTCTACTAAGTCACCATGCAACTCTTAAGCTTCCACCAAGCTCGTCATTGACACTATCGTAACTTCCACCTCCCTTTAGCATTTACCACTATCCTCTTTGAGGCTCATTCTTGACATCTTTTAGCCAACCACTCTCTAACCATCCCCCAATGTCCATCTCTCCTGATCCCTTTCCACTTCAATCCAATGACATCAACCCAATCGACCACCATCATCCCTCATTCCACCTCCCCTATTTCCCAATCTCTCTTTCAATCCCACTCTCTACTTTACCATCAACATGCTCCACCACTAATTGATTATAGTTCTATTGTCATTTTTTTTTCTAATTTAGGGGTTAGGGATTATGATTTTATTTGTTTTCTAATTGAATTTTTATATTTAAACTTGTAAATAAAAAGCCATGATGGATTCTAGGTTAACATTTTCATTATCCTTTGGATGGAAATCAAATCTCAAGACCAAAAGTATTGCAATTAAATATTTAGGGGGACCAAAATAGATTATTTTAAATAAAGGGGACCAAAATTGGTGCGATGTTTCCAAAATTAGGCATATGACCAACTCAAATCACTAAGTGTTGACTTAAGAACCATGAGCCTTTCTATTATTTCATAAAAATTTTATCCTTTGAAAATCATGAAAAGAATGATATAAATGTCATTGTGGGCATTTAAAATATGGCATAAAATTGTTATCTAAAAACGCCATTTAAATGCAGTTTCGTTGAAAGTGAAAAACATAACCTTTTTGAAACATGACTTGGATTTGTCTAATGATTTGTCTAACTAGACAACTAGAATCACTGAAATGCAATCATGAGCCACATACCTTATTCATCACATGATCACATAAGTCTTTGATATCTAAGACTAAAAATCGAATCTTAACATCTATATGTTTAAAATTAAAGGAGTGAATACAATTCAACTACTCGATAAGTAGAAAGTTTCCACCTTAACTTTAGATGGAAAACTTTTTGATCAAACACATAATATACATATGATTTATATCGATAGGCATACAACACTTCTCACAAGTTCATTAACACATTATACATATTCTCATACACATATTAGTTTATACACTTATCATGCATACTAGATCATACTGTCTTATATTGGTTCGTCATTAATGAATGGTTTACTTATTCTTTGTTAAGCAACATTTGAAAATTTATAATTATAATATTATGTAACTGAACACCTCTAGTTTCCTTTAGTCATAGAAATGAAAACCTTCATGACATGACAAAACATTTTCTTTCATCTTAAGTTGCTTATTTGTTACCATTGATTTCATAAGATCAATTTCTTTAATGATTTCTTTCTAAAATCCTATCATCACTTATTCATAGCATATCATAATACCAAGATACGGAGGTAGTGGAATATCTGATGTGTCATGTTTGGACCAAATGAATCACCATCTCCTTTTAGTTAGTATGGGTAGAGCATTATCCCTAATGTGTTGCATTTAGACAAAACATATCATCATCCCCAATGTGGCGACATTCATTACCTATTTTGAACCTTAAGTTTAATCCGTAGAATAATTCAGTTATGCAATTTACATTACTTTCCTACCATGAAAGGTAAATTTGTTTCGCATATATAAATACACTGTTCAAACATTTAAGGGGGAGAGAACGATCAACATAAATAGTGAAATTCCATAGGATGAACTATTGAATCGCCTTCATGACATTCTATATAGTTGTGTCCTCCTACACCACACTTGATAACATGTGCCACTAACTTACTTGCTTCATAGTGACAACTTATCAAGGTCATATAATTAAGCCATTTCCCTGGTGCACCTCGGTTCCCTTTATTTATATGAATTGGTCACAAACATAAATATCCTAGTCTGAAGAATTACTTAACATTTATTCTATCTATACATATACTAGTTGTTGATGGTGAAATTTGGTTCATATGATGGACCCAAATCTTAGCCAACGGGGGAGAGTTCAATAAAATCAATATTGCCTTTGAAGCGTGGGGGAAGCTAGACCGAGAAGAAGATGGGATGAGGAGGCGACAAGTTTAATGTGGTTCGGTTAAATTCGGGCAGCACCGGACCCTACGTCCACGGTGGATATTCTATTAAGGAATAACTTTGGCAGAGTTTTTGCTTACAAATTGTTGGCCTCCTCTTTTCTAACAAGGCATTCCTATTTATAAAGGAAGGAGGAGTTACATGCATTAAATAAAGCTACAGTTATGTTACATCAAGATATAAATGAGAAAGACAGTAAACAGGCTACAATCTGACTACTGCAGTGAGTAGGCTGCAGGGTGGGCCTCATTGGTCGGCTATAGACTAGGCCTATCTGTATTCGTTGCTTGGCGCTTCTATTCCAAGCAAGGCGCGGGACGTTCTAAGCACGAGTTCTTGGCTCGGAGGCATCGTGAGCTCCGCTGTAGCAAGCTAGGAGCTAATGTAGTGAGGTATTGGGCTCGAGCGGGAAGTCGATCGTTTGATGAACTAGTCTTGCGATCCCCTCGTAGGGTCGCTGGGTTACTGCCTCGTGAGGCGAGGGCTTGCTTTAAGGGATGGTGCCGGAAGAACTTCGTTGTGTCGCTCTCTTGATAGGCGAATTGAAGCTCGCTACGTGCCCTTGACAAGGCACAGGGCAAGCTAGCCTCGGGTCTGCTACGACTTCTTGAGACCATTTTTTGCATATAACATGAGCCCCCTAACTCTCGATCTGCTTTGTGGGCCAGGAGTTATATGTTTCTGAGACTTGATTCGTATCTTCAGTCAGAGTCCTATCTTGACCGAAGCGTCTTATCAAATGTCTTTGCGTTCTGCCTTAGGCCATACTTTCTCCTGTTTATCATTTTTGGCCGTTGACGTGGCATTGTTGCTCGTTCCAAGCCCTTGGATGAGGATCAGGATAGATTTCCTCTGGATTCTTCAAAGGGCCAAGTGGGTCTATTTATAACCTGGGGTATTCTTTCTTTCGTCCCAGAGAAACTCAATGAAGGAGACTGAAGAGCCCCTGCGTTTTGGTGTCTTGACTTCTGCTGAAACTTGCTGAGACATAGATGGCCTATTGTAGAGTGGTGGGAGACATGGATAGCCCATTGGACGTGGCTCCGATGCAGGATCTGCCTAGTGGGCTCCTAGAGGGTCTTGTGCTGATTTTGGGCCACCTCCTCCGACTGTTGCTTGTGGTGCAGCTGCTTGCCCAGCTAGCTTCTACGACTTTTTGATTTGCTTCGTGTCTAGTTCAGGAGGACGTGCTGGAGGAGTATAAGCAGGAGGAACTTTGGGGCTACTGCTCTTTTTCCAGGCGTGAGCCCGATGACTATTAGCTGGCCTTTTGATTACTTTTTTGTAGGAATCATTATGCTAGGCTTTCAATCTTCTTCTCCTAATGTGCTATTGCCTCGTTGGTCGAGGTCTCTTTTTGCTGTATAAGCTTTTCTTCTTTGAGATGCTGTAACAGATGCCTCGTGCATCGCTGTATGTAAGCTTTTGATAATTAATGAAAATTTCTCTCTTTTTAGCCAATTGGCTGCGCTTTATTTTACTAGCTACCCAATCTGTTGTGAGTGAGAGAGAGGGATCGCATGCAAGCTGCGCCTGAGGAGTCTTATTCGAGACATGAGAGATACATCCACATGAGAGTTGTGGGAAATTCATCTGCATGAAAGTTGTGGGAAGTGATGTTTTATAACCTCGAGGTAGGCTCAGGGGCCGTCTCACCCCCAGGTGTGGTTTGACATGGCGAGGTGAAAATCGTTTGCTGAAGTAGATGCTGTAGCAAGGTGAAAACCATTCGCTGTAGCAAGGGCAAGGTGAAAACTGTTTGCTGAAGTAGATGTTATAGTGAGGTGAAAACCATTCGCTGTAGCAAGCGACGACGTGAAAACCGTTCACTGAGGTGAAAATCATTCATTATAGCGAGGGGCGAGGTGAAAATCATTCGCTGAAGTAGATGCTGTAGCAAAGTGAAAACCATTTGTTGTAGCAAGCGGCGAGGTGAAAATCGTTCATCGAAGTAAGTGCTATAGCGAGGTGAAAACCATTCGCTGTAGCAATAACAATGATGGGGTGAAAACTCTTTATTTGGATAATGCTTGGCCAATCGGTAGCTTACATTGATTCAGTATACAACAATTGGTACAATCGGTCATCATTAATGTCGGGTGCATGCTACAGGATTAGAATATGGTCCTAATGGAGGGCTCAAGCTCTAGGGTGATAACTCGCTGGGCCTGCTGAGCACACTGCTCTAATGGTCTTACTACATAATCCTATAGTCTGCCTCTTCTGATGAGGTCTTCAATGGCATCTCTTAATGTTTGACATTCTGAGGTGGTGTGGCCAGCCTCATTGTGATAAGCACAAAATTTGCTCTGGTCTCTGGACTTGGGGGTCCTCATTGGTCTGGGCCTTCCAAAGTCCTCGTTATGCCTTTCTGTGGTAAAAATTCCGTCCTATGTGTCTGACAGGATGCTATAGCTCTCGAAGCAGCCTTCAGGTCGCTAAGGTTTTGCTTTCTTCGCGAGATGAGGAGTGGGGTTGTCGTGACTCTCGCTTCCCCTCTTTTTACTCGTGGGGGGACCACTATGGACCACTTTATGCTTGCGCTCCTCCATTTCGAAGGTTTCTTCCCATCTTATCTGTTTAGTTGCCCGATCGTAAAACTCGATAAGGTCTCGAGTGGGGGACTTGTAGAGGCTTCTGTATAGCTTGCCATCTTTGTGAAGTCCCACTGAGATGGCTGTTAAGATGCTTTACTCTGAGGGATTCTCCATGGAGTTAGCCTCGTGCCTGAATTGGGTTAGATAGTCTTTGAGCGACTCGTCCTTGTGCTGGAAAATTATCGCAAGGTGGCAAGGAGGCACGAGTTGCTTCTTCAACTCTCGGTATTGGTCAATGAATTTCCTTTGACATTCCTCCCAACTGTTTAT
Organism: Saraca asoca; assembly: GCA_026873985.1. NCBI lineage: Eukaryota > Viridiplantae > Streptophyta > Magnoliopsida > Fabales > Fabaceae > Saraca > Saraca asoca. The sequence continues at coordinate 9,010 of JANHAO010018605.1, forward strand.
GCTGTGCGCAGGGAGGCGTCTGAACCAAGCACGAGGCATTGCCCCTAGCGTGATAGGGAAGACGCGGCACTTCACCAGGGGATCGATTGTCTGGAGGTCCATCTGAGTATTAAACAGGTCCAGATGATCGCTCGGGTCGCTGTTCCCATCATACAATAAGATAGCGGGCACTTTGAGCTTCTGCTGGAGAGGTTGCTTCTCGATCTTTGCAGAAAATGGTGAGGTTTCCTCATAGAGAGGTTAATTGCTTTGAGGTTGTGGACACTCCTCTAGCTGTTTCAGCCTTTGGAGTACCTCTTCCATTGCTGAACGTTGATCTTCGCATTGAGGGGTCGAGCTTTCTGCTCGTTGCAAGTCCCCCAGTCGTTAGTCATCGTAATCATCACGGACTTCTCTTTGAGCTTCCTCACGAAGCTGCTGGAGCTGTGCCATGATCTCTTCTTGTCTTTAGGCATTCTATGCTTATGCCTGGGCAAGCACCTTAACAATCTTAGCCAACTCTCTGACTTTGTTTTTGAGTGCCAATCGAGACTGATTGGGCGTCTGAGCCTCCTGAGTTTCAGGTGCAGTAGTGTGTTGCTAGAAAACCAGAACAGTAAAACTTCGAGTCTTTCTTCCTCTGGCCATTGTTGCACTACAAAGAAGACTCCAAAAAGTAGATGGTCCCCACAGATGGCACCAAAAATGTTAACGGTGACATTTGGTTCATATGATGGACCCAAATCTTAGCCAGCGGGGGAGAGTTCAATGGAACCAATATTGCCTCTGAAGCACGGGGGAAGCTAGACTGAGAGGAAGATGAGATGAGGAGGCGGCGAGTTTAACGTGGTTTGGCTAAATTCGAGCAACACCGGACCCTACGTCCATGACGGATATTCTATTAAGGAATAACTTTGGCAGAGTTTTTGCTTACAAATTGTTGGCCTCCCCTCTTCTAACAAGGCAATCCTATTTATAGAGGAAGGAGGAGTTACATGCATTAAATACAAGCTAAGTTATATTACATCAAGATATAAATGAGAAAGACAGTAAACGGGCTACAATCCGGCTATTGCAGTGAGTAGGCTGCAGGATGGGCCCCATTGGTCAGCTGTAGATTGGGCCTATCTGTATCCGTTGGTTGGCACTACTATTCCAAGCGAGGCGCGGGACGTTCCAAGCATGAGTTCTTGGCTCGGGGGCATTGTGAGGTCTATTGTAGCGAGCTAGGAGCTGCTGTAGTGAGGCATTAGGCTCGAGTGGGAAGTCAGTCGTTTGATGAACCAGTCTTGCAATCCCCTCATAGGGTCACTGCCTCGTAAGGCGAGGGCTTGCTTCGAAGGGTGGTGCCGGAAGAACTTCGTTGTGCTGCTCTCTTGATGGGCAAACTGAAGCTCGCTGTGTGCCCTTGACGAGGTGAAGGGCAAGCTAGCCTTGGATCTGCTGCGACTTCTCGAGACCATTTTTTGTATATAACACTAGTATACCCCTTCTATGTTTAACTATCTAATCTACAGTTAGCCTATCATTAATCCATTAGTCGCTCGAATTTCATTCCTATCTTATTTACCATCATTACTAAAATTTAAATTACGTATATTTCTTTATGATTCTTTCTAGCTCATATGTTAATTCATAGATGTGAAAAGTTGAAATTTCTGAATATCTAACTAATTTCAAGTTTCAACCTTAAACTAGCCCACCATATGCATTTACATATATTTCACGTTCATAATGTCACAATAATGTATCTCTCTAGGACCATTCTTGATTCATTACTTTTTTTTTTTTAACTTTGTTCATATTTCCTAACATATAGAAGACATTTAGAAAGTTTGAAAATATCATACTAAAAAATTAAGTCTGTCCAAGTAGGAAACCCCACTCACCTGATGTGAAAAGCTTTTCCCTTCAAAGCTCTATGCATGGATATTTGGATAGTCTGGCCTAACTAGGAGACAATGTAAATCTCTCACAAGCAAAGTACACGAATTAAAGTCAATTTTCTAAGTTTGAATAAGACCAGAACATCTTTTAACATGATTTTAAATAATTGAATTATCTTAGCTAAGACTCTAGGCCTGATGTATTGCTGGGAATTTCCCTTGGCATCAATATGGCCATTAAAGAGCTTTTGACCAATGTAAAATTACATTTCTACAATTTTAGCATGACTAGCATTTTGTTCAACTCGAGGTTAGCCAATCAATTGGTCACTTAATGTTGGTCAACTAGTCGGTCTAGTCCTAAAGATCGACATTTCACCTTCCTATTAACCCACTTAACCCAAACCTAAGCCCAATCCATTCTAATTTAGTAGGTTTGTTACTATTGGGCAATTCATATTTCAAGAGACCAAAATTGCATTTTAAGCCTAGAAGATATTACATTCATGTTTTTGAAATATTAATTGAAAATGGGGAAATGAGAAAGAAAGAGAAAAAGAGGGAAAAAGGAAGGAATAAGGTTCCTTCAGATGTGACTTATAGGAAACAAGGTTTCCTAGTTTTGGTGTTATGACTTACACATGATTTTTTTATTTTGTACAAGTTTTGTTTCATATGGAAGGTTTGATATGATATCTTTCTATTGCAAAGGGTTGAGGTAGATTAGATTGAGGGCTAGAGTTGTGCGGGTTATGGGTGAGGTCTTGGGGCTGCCATAGATGAGAGAGTTATATGCAAATTTGTGTATGCATGTGAATATATGTATGTGTGTGTGTGTGTGCGTGTGTGAGATATGGACATACAGTTGATTGCTTGATACTAATGCAGATAATGATGAGATATACGAAAGGGGAGTTATCTATGACATTTGATTGGGTTAGGGAATTGACTTTGGTTCAAACCTTGCATTTATGACCATACCCTGTGGTGTAGAGGTGCAACTTTCGGATTTAGCAAAATGATTTTTTAAAAAGATATGTTTTTAGGAAAGATTTGAATGATATTCAAGAGTTTTTTATATGAGGGTTGTTTTAAAGAAAAAAGGGATTTGGAATCTTTCATAAAGTTTTCTAACAAAGAAATGGGTTTTCAAAAGTTGCATTACACCCCAACGTTTGGATAGGTGATGATTATATTTACGAAGTTGTTAGCTTAGCCTTGTTGTGGCTTCTTGATGATTTTCAAGAAAAGCTTGGGACTACTAGTTAGAGAACTAGCAATTATAGACTAGGATAGGTTTGAGTCCATTTGTGAATACGTGTATTTATTAAAGAATAAAAGGATATCCTATGTAAATGATTTTCTATAATGACATATAAAAGAAAGTCTATTTCCTATATTTCTACATTTAGAATCATATAGGTCTTTGGAGTGCATGGCCTAGTTATTAGCTTGGTAACATAGCCTAGCCATTGTTGGTTTGAAATGTTAATGGGTGGTTAGGTCCTAGATTGGAGCTTGACAAGGTCATTATTGATAAGTAGGAAAATTGAGACAAAGGAGACACAACTCAACTAAATTAACCCATTTACTTCAAAGAAGGGTAAAGATTCAATTAAATTTACGTCATTTACTACTATAAAAAAATGAGTTTATTCATAAGTAGTCTAACAAGTTAAGTATGATAACTTGAGTGATTGATCAATCAACACTAAGAGATGACTCAATGAAACTCTAATAATGTTGCTTGTTTCACATAAAGTTTTGTAATCAAGTGATTCAATATTATTTGTAATTTTGACAATTTTCAATCATTATTTGGATAAATAATTTCATATTCAACTATTATAAATATTTTAGCTATTATTGAATTAGTTAAATGCTACATTAATTTTGAGTTATTTTTCCATAGATGAAATTTCCATATTATAGGTTAATAATTAATCAGTGTGTGATAACTTTCCTACTTCAGTCTAGAAAAGAAGTTTGTATAATGCATTAATTATTACTAATTATGTTAAAAACATGTTTAAGTTTTCCCCTCCTTACATAGAATTCTATAAAATGATGGTTATTCTTATCATTTCAACAATGTACAATGAGAAACATAGGTAGGATCCCAAAACAATATTGGTTAGTGGTGGATAAAAGAATATATTGTAGAAACTAACTAAGCGAAATTAAGTGGATCTTACCCTTTTCTCGTTGCAGAATATGTACACACCTTGGTTTTAATTTTGATTCTGTAATTAAACAATAGAAGTGATTGTAATTCACAGAACTGAGTGTAGAATAATAAAAAATAACAATTAATAAGAAAAAGATAAATTTCAGTGGACAGAAAGTTTTTATAGTGGTTCAACTTAAATTGAAATTACAATTCAAGTCTACTCCACTTGATCTTTCTCAACCGAAAGACCTCTTAAATTAAAACAAAAACTATCAAGATTACCGAGCTCCTAAATTGCTAGTTTTACAATAAAACACAATAAATTAATAGGCTTCTTGCTAAAGAATTGGGGATAGACTCTTCTAAACCTAAAGAAAAACATAAGATTAATAGATTCTTGCTAACCTATACAAGATTTCTAAATCCCTAGAAATCTTAAAAAGACAATAATAGAAAAGAAGAAGGTAATACAATACCAGTGTTTGAGATGAAAATCTCAAACTATCTAATGATAAACTTAAGTGACTTTTGATC
>JANHAO010018606.1:0-13530 GCA_026873985.1 Saraca asoca
TCATAAACACCAACAGCATGTAAATATACTTGAAGACCTTTTTTTTTTTCTAAACTAGCACACCACTCAACAACAATCAAATTTACTAAAACTCCAAATTTTTTGTTGTTGGTGAGTTCAATCCTTGGCAGAAAATGTCACAGAAGCTGAATAATACAAAACAATCACATAAATCATAAAGTTCTTCCACAATCTCACTTAAGGGTTTTAGCTAAAAATCTTGAGATCTAGTTATGGAGTTGCTATAAAATAAATCTGATGATCTAGAAATGCTCACCAGGGTCCTAAGCATCAGAAGTAAGCTCACTACCGGTAAAAGCCTCATCGGCGAGCTCGAAAGAGGAACGACCGAATAGGGGAGGAAAGAAGTTGTTGCCATTGAGCTACCACCATAAGCTGGAAGGAGGCTCCAGATGGAGGAAAGAAATGGCTAGTGACCTTGGACTGATCAGACGGTGACGGAGATAAGATGAAGAGAAATCGGTCAAATCGCGTAAGCTATGATCACGAGCCTCTATGGCAAGAAAAAGCATAGGAAAGAGTAACCGGGGAAAGGAAGGTGACCAACCGGCACCGGGCAAAGCAAATCAACGGTGAATCAGCGGAGAAATGACCGGAGAAGAGAGAGAAGAAACTCAGTCGGAGACAGACAAAGAGATTAGGCTGGAACAAGGTTTTTGAATAGAATTATTAAGCTGGAACACAGTTTTTGAATAGAAGAATTCCAACGGAAATTTTCGTTGGAATTTCTATTGGAATACTGTTCTGAATAAAATTCCAACAGATTTTTCAAAGGAAATTTTCGTTGGAATTTCGTTGAGATTCTAACGAAAATTTCTATTGGAAAATCCGTTGGAATGTCCTGGTTTTTTGAAAAAATTTTTGAAATAGACATTCCAACGGAAAGTCCAATGGAATATTCCAACAAATTCTAATCCGTTGGAATTTTTGTTGGAATATTCCAGCGGAACTTCTGTCCATTGGAATTTTCGTTGAAATATTCCAACGGATTAGAATCCATTAGAATATTCTGTTGGAAAATCCTCTTTTTCTTGTAGTGTTAGAAGAGTGATGGTATAAATGCTTATGATTGTTAATGACTATTCAAGATATATATGAATGTTATTTCTTGCTCAGAAAAGTGATACTTTTCAAGCTTTTCAAAAGCTTGCTAAGTCCATACAAAATGAAAAAGGAATAACAATGGTAAATATTCGAAGCAATTATGGTGGAGAGTTCAAAAACCATAATTTTACTATCTACTACATTGAGAATGGGATAGAATATAACTTTTCTATACCTAGAACCCTTCAACAAAATAGCGTTGTTGACAGGAAGAATAAGTGTCTAGAAGAAATGGCTAGGACCATGCTTAATGGCAGTCCTCTCCCTAAGTTATTTTGGACGAATGCTATTAATACCACTTATTATGTTATGAATTATGTCTTAATAAGGCCTATTCTTAAGAAAAACACAAGGCCTATTCTTAAGAAAAACCCCTTATGAATTATACAATGGGAGAAAACCTAATGTGTTATATCTTCATATTTTTTTTTGTAAATATTTTATAGATATTAATGGTAAAGACAACCTTGATAAATTTGATGCTAAATTTGATGAAGTATTATTTATTGGGTATTCTTTTACAAGCAAAACTTTTCAAGTTTATAATAAGAAAACTTTACAAATAGAGGAACTTATCTATATTGTGTTTGATGAATCTAGTTCAAGTGTTCATAGAGTCAAAGATGATGATGAGCAAATGGATTCATGGCTGCCTCAAAAAGAATCAAATGCACAATGAGAAAGAAAAGAAAAGGAAGAATGAGACAAAGGGGATAAACATGATAAAGAAGCTCCACCCTTGGACATGAATGAAGAGATCCATTGCAAACCACAAAAAGTTTGGAAGATTATAGAAAGCCACTTAAATGGCTAAACGATTGGTGAAGCATCACAAAAGGAATCTCACAGTACACTTGGAAATATTTGTGATCATTTAGCTTTCTTCTCTCATTTTGAACCTAAAACCATTGATGAAGCTATAAATGATTAACGTTAGATCTTGGCAATGCAAGATGAATTAAATCAATTTGAAAGAAATGAAGTTTGGGATCTTGTGCTAAGACCATGATCATCATACAATTGTAGAAACTAAATGGGTTTTTCGAAACAAACTTGATGAAAATGGTGTCATTGGTAGAAACAAAATCTACTTGGATGCAAAAGGTTACAATCAAGAAGAAGGCATTGATTTCGATAAAACATATGCACCTATAGCAAGACTAGAAACAATTAGGATTTTATTAACATATACTTGCATTAAAGACATTAAGCTTTATCAAATGAATGTTAAAAGTGCCTTCTTGAATGACTTGATTATGGAAGAGGTGTATGTTGAACAACCTCCAAGTTTTGAGAGTCATCTTACCCAAATTCTATTTTTAAGCTTAAAAAGGCTCTTTATGACCTCAAACAAGCTCTTAGAGCTTGATATGAGCATTTGAGCAAATATTTGTTAGATAATGGTTTTTCAAGGGGCAAAGTTGACACCATTTTGCTTATAAAGCATAAAAACAATGGTATTCTTTTATACAAATGTATGTTGATGATATCATTTTTGGTGCTACTAATGAATCTTTGTGCAAAGAGTTTGCTAAGATTATGCAAGGTGAATTTGAAATGTCCATTATGGGTGAGTTGAACTTTTTCCTTGGTCTTCAAATCAAATAATTTAAAGATAGGATCTTGATAACAAAATATTTCACTCAATTAATTATCCTTTCACTTAGCATTTTAAGATCCAAAATTGGCTTATTTCAGTTGTGTTAGTGTGTATTTATGATTTTGTGTCAATTGGCATCATTAGGAAAATTCTGCATAATTTGGTCATTTTGAGCAGTTTCTATAATCTAGTCATAACTTGAGCTACACTTGTCCAATTGATGTAATTCTTATTTTGTAGGAAATCTAAGAGATAGCTCTACAAACTTCATGAAGACCTCCAAGGCTGAATCATGCAATTGGCTATCTGAATTTGGAGTTGAAATCAAGACGAGAATGCTGCCAGAATACTATCTTAGGCAGCCTAACCTTTGTGCACTAATCAGACCATAACTGGAGTTCTAGAGGTCCAATTAAGGTGAAACTAGACCCAAATGGAAGTGAGACATAATGCTACATTTCATATGAAGGCTTCCAGACCTGAATCTAACATTATGGGTGTGAAATATGAGCTACAACATAGGGGTAGAAATGCTACAAAAATGGGCTCTGTAGAATTTGACTTTTAAAGCCCATAATTGGCATGAATCTTGAGCCCAAATGACCATCCTTTGATCCAACAAACACTCAGCTAGTTGGAAACCCAAAATTTAGAAGAAAAAGTAGGGAATGCAATCTACATTGAGCACACAGCATGCAATGGTAGAGGTAGTAGACTATACTAGCCATCATGCCTACTCACCTACTCAGCAGCTGCCTTCTCTTTTGCCCGGGCAAAGTCCATTTTGTTTCAAGTTTTTAGTTTAGTTTTGAAGTAGTTTTAGAGAGTAGTTTTTAGCTGAGTTTTTTGTGTGCAGAGAGCAAGCTTTTGCTCTCCTTTTTCTTTGTATTTACTGCCTCCATGGAAGGCTAACTTTGTAATCAACCAAGGGCTGACACTTAAAGATTAATGTGGAGATCTTGTTCCTTCATTTTGCATTCAAATTGCTAGTCACTTCTCTTCCTTTTTATTGTGATATCTGAGTTGAATGGATCCATTTAATTTAGATATTAATATGGTTATTGAGATTTTGATAATTACCTTTAGAAAAGGATAGGAAAACTAAGCAATGCATTGAGATTTTAATGGATTGTTTGTGACTGAGTTCTGCTTAGGAATTATTAATCATTTCAGGGATTCTTGTTATGATTATCAACAATTGAATGATTATTTAGTGATCAAGGAAGCATTAATCTTAAGTTGATTCCCTTGGCTGGTTGCTTGTTTTTTTTTTTGTTATTTTCATTTCTGCATATTAGTGTAGTTTTGTAGTTTTCTGTTAGATTAGTTTCTACCAACCCCCCTTATTTCTAGCTCCTAATTTGATTGATATCATCCTATAAATGATCTTTGGATTCGACCTAGTGTTGCCATATACTACAAGTAGTTAGGTAACTCAGTTTTATAAATTTATAATTTGATCGGTGTTGACAGCCGCATATCAGATCTTCATTAGCAAAACTAAATACACTTAAGTGCTACTTAGAAGATTTGATATGAAAGGATCAAAGCCTTTTAGAACTCTCATGAGTCTTGCAATAAAGCTTGATCTAAATGAGGGAAATAAGCAAGTTGATGTTACAATATATAGAGGCATGATAGGTAGTTTGATCTATCTTACTGCAAGTAAACTTTATATAATATTTAGTGTGTGTATGTGTGCAAGGTTTCTATCTAATACTAAAGAATCAAATTTGATTGTTGTCAAAAGAATCTTAAGATACCTTGTAGGCACACCACATATTATGGTATCTTAGAATAGGCTCTAGTTGTTTAGTAGGTTATTCCGATGTCAACTTCATTGGTAGTAGTATAGATAAGAAGAACTCCAGTGGAATGTGCTAATTTCTTGGCCATTCTCTAGTCTCATCGCGCAATAAAAAGTAAAATAGTGTGGATTTGTCCATTGCAAAAGCAAGTTCATAACTACCGGTAGTTGTTGAGCTTAAATCCTTTGGATGAGATAACAATTATCGGATTTTGATTTGGATTTTGAGAAAATTTTAATAAAGTGTGGCAATACAAGTTCCATTAACCTCACTAAAACCCCTATTATGCACTGAAGAACAAAATATATAGAAATAAGGTATCATTTCATAAGAGATCATGTTTAAAGGGGAGATATTACTTTTGAATTTATTCAAACATATTTTTAACTTGTTGAAATTTTTACAAAACCCCTTGATGAAAATTGTTTTGCTTTCATTAGAAGAGAATTGGGCATGTTAAAACCCATAGAAAATGAACCATTTGATATAAATCACTTATTTTTATTTATTTGGGTTTTGAGTCTTTTTTAATTAATTATTTTAAATTTATTAGAATTTATTTTTCATTAAATCCAATTCTAACTTAGGCATCAAAGAGTTCTCTGATTTGTTTGTAGGTGACAAGTTGATCAAAGTTAGGTTTTCATGTTGGTCAAAGTGTTTTTAGATGGTTTGAGATCATTATTCACGTTTTGGTTATTGAAAAATTTGGAAAATTGAAGAATTTTTAGAGTTGGAATAGGACAATTTGAAAGGCAAAATACAAAAGAATAGGGCAATTGAATTAAGGTTTTTAAAGGAGCTTTGTGTGTTTTTTTGGTGCCCACAATTTGAATAGGAGATACAAATTGTTAAAAAATTTCTTCAGTTGCTTATTCGAGATTTTGATTGTGATCTGAATCACTCAATAAATCTGGCCCTTGAAATTCTGGTCATGATTTAAATAGCTGGGCATTCTATATATACCTTACAGCATTTTTACAATCTCATTTTTGCAAAAACCTAACTATAACCCTCTTTTCTCTCAGCCTAAACACCTCCTCCATCAAAATCTCACAAATTTTCCAAATATCCCAAATCTCTTTTTCTTCTCAAGCCTAATAATGTCTAATGATTTTGGTGGTTCTTTTAAAAAGAAAAAGAAAACTATGGTTGACAAAAAGGTTGCTCAAACAAATGTTGCCACCAAGGAAGAGAAGTATTTCACCAATAATGAATCTTTTGAGAGGTATGTTCAATTTAAGGAGAAAGTTGTTCAACCTTTTAGGTGTTAGGATTTAAACTTTCTACAAAATAGCCATCTAGGGTTATATAGTCTTCTAAATAAATATAAATTGTCAAAATTTGTCACATTCTAAGCAAATGGCTACCTTAGATAAGTAAAAGTATTCTATGCCAATCAAGTGGTTTCCAGTGGAAGATTCTTTGTAATTATGATTAAAAAGACTATGAACCTAGATGTTAAGGTTTTATGTGAATTATTTGATATGAATGGTGAGAAATGTTGGGTTATAGGTAAAGATGTGGCTGATTACTCAAAAAAAAAAAAAAGCCTATAAAGCTATTTTTCTTGATACCCAACCTGTGTATGCTTTTGGGAAGCTAATGATTACTAGTTTATCTATGGAAGATCATCTCTTCTACTTCATTATTGTCAAGATAATCCTCCTAAGGCACACTAGCCCCACCCACATTGTTGAGGATGAACTATTTTTTATATGAGTAATGAAGAAAGGTTATGACATTAAAATTCCATACCTGACTATAAACCATATGGGAAACTTCTTCACAAAGTCAAATCAAAGATTTCTCCTATATGGAATACCTTTCACTAAGATCTTTTCTCACTTTTAAGTGTCAAAGTCACTTGAAAAGGAGGTAGATAACATCAATAGTTCTTCTCGGATGGGTGAAAAGAACATGCATCAAATGGCTTTTCATCTTGTTGGTAGGAGATGGAGAAAGAAAGAATCTTTAGGTGTAGCTAGGCCCTTTTTCTGTTAAGGCTAGTGGGTTTAGTTCTTCTTTTACTATTGAAAGTTTTGACTATTAGAATGAAACCATGAGTATGCTCAGACAAGTGCAAATTCAGCAGATTCATTATTTTAGGCTTATGAAAAAATAATGGCTAAATAAAGCTCAAGAAGATAGAAAGAAAATTCATGATTGGCTTGACTCACTTAAAACCAAGATGAATGCTAAAATCAAAGATCTTTATGAACACTTGAAAAACATGAAGGCCTAATTAGCAAGATCAATGATGTTATTTCACCTGGAGATGTTTGATTTGTTGTTTATATCATTGTTCCCTTAGCCTTATTTTCCCCATTTTACTCTCATTTGCTTCTACTTTCTCTGATGAATTTTTTCACAATTCTTGGATAATTTGTTTTGGATAATTTCCTTTCAATATATTTGGCTTTGAATTGATTTTGAATTTCGGTTGCAATTTGCTTATTTGATATGCCAAAATGGGAAAAAGTATGATTCTGGGGCTTGCATGCTTGTGTTGATTTTCTTGATCAAAATTATGCATGTGTTAAGGGGGAGCTAATAGATATAAGGGGGATGTTTATACAAAAATATGTGCTAAATGTTTTTTATTATTAGCTAACCCTAAAAGTTTTTGTCATCATCAAAAAAGGGAGAGATTGTTGAGTCTTGCTTTTATTTCTAAAGATTTATAATTTGTTTTGATGACAACAAATAATTTTAGTTGAGCTTATTGTGTTTCATTTTAGTGAATCAATCCTGGAAAACCTTGGATTTGTTGATGAAGAATTTAGTATAGGCTTAGGATTAGTAACATGTAAAGATTTAGATTTCATTTAAATTTAGCTCAAAATCTAAGTTTACTTTTGGAAGCATTTGCCTTAAGAGTTTTATAAGATTTTTTTTTGAATTATTTATCCAAAAGCATTATTAAATGTTCTTAAATGTTTTATCAAATTTTTACACCTGGAATTATGATTTTAGGCTAAAATAATTGTTTCAAAAGGTTTGAAATGGATTAGAAAAGTTTTGATTTCAAAACAGTCAATTTTTTAAAAAAGATTCTGACCTTGCGATTCGAATTGGACCATTTTGAATTGTATTTGCGATTTGAATCGTAGCTTTTGCACTTAGTTCAAGAGTTTGAAATTTAAGGTGATTTGAATAAGAAATTTAAACCATTTTTTTGCGATTCAAATCACAGCAACTTGAAAACTATCTAAGAGCCTGCAATTTGAGGTGATTCGAATAAGAATTTGAATTATATCTGTGTAATTTGAATTGAAAGCCTTGAACCTAAGCAATTGACCCTTTACGATAATGATCGCAATTCAAATCACAATTTCAAAATTTTTCTTCATTATTCTAATCACGATTTGAATTGCAAATTGAAATTTGGCATTGTAATTCTGGTCATTATTCAAGTTGGCTTGGTAAAAATTTGAATTAATAGTCATTTCATCGTAAGTGCTACTCTTTTGCTATACATACTCATTTCTCACATTTTTAGTGTGAAACCCTAATACCTCTTAGGGAATTACTATCCATTTTATCTATGCTTCACCTATTGACTTGATTTCTTAAATTTGAGTTAGATGTAAGTGACTCTTAACCTCTTATGCTTCAATTTGTAATCCGAACTTTTAAATTCTTATGATTTCTTTCTATTCATCTAAAATATTTATGGATATTTTAAGGCTCGCCAACCTAAGGTTAGCAAGAATATGAGAGCTTCTACGTTTTCTTCTTGGAGTGGGTTTTTTCTAAGGGTTTTCTAATCATAGGGTTTACAATCACTATAAAAGCTTCTCCTTGTGCTTGCTTTAAATTTGAAGGCACAAATCTTAGTAGATTCAAGCTTAGTTGTAGCTTAGAAGTGGATGCATGCCTTGGAAATAGTTTTTTAAGGGGGAACCATTATAAATATGCATTTAAATCGCGCTATCTCTACTCTTTTATTTTCTGCACTTTAAATTGTTCATTTTTATTATTCTTCATATTGAAGTTGTTGTTGATATTGTGAATGGTGGCCTATTGAAATATTATGTGAAACTATTAATCATTTGTTTCTAAGTGATTAAATCTTTTAAAATTTGAAAAAGGAATTAGAAATGTTTTCAAAGTTGTAAAATCCTAACACCCCCTCTTGGTCAAATTCATGGCTACACATAATAGTTTAAAATCTTTCTTTTGTATTCTCTTTTAAATTAAATTCCTCATTAGCGATAAACATTCAAAATTTTACATTTATGGTGTGTTTGAAAACACTACTTCAACATTTAATTGAATAGATTCAAACTTAAAATTAGATTTTATTTGTTTAATTTGTTTAGACTAAATATCAAATTAAGTGAAATTTTTTTGAATCTGTTCATTGGCAATTACCTAATTGAAATACTGAATATATTCAACAACTATTCTAATTTTAATGAGATTTTGCTGGGCAAATATAACTAATATTTTCTCTCTTTTTCTGGATAATAATTACATGTATCATATATATCACATTATTAAGCATTTGGTGCATAGAATTTTTAACATTATGGATAATCTTGAAATTATACCAAGATTTTAGTATTATATTATGATATTTATAAATTATTAACTAAATTCAAAGTTTAAAACAAGAAACTATTCAAACATAGTAAATTTACCACTTAATGAATTTAGCACTAAAAATTTAGTGATTATTTTGTGTGCTAAAAGTTTTAGCATTATCAAACACTCCTTAATCATTATAACATACCCATGAAAACATTCCATCATGAGTGTATCCATAGTTATCTTTGAAAATATATCATAATAAACACACTTACTCATGTATTAACTTAACTATTTCAAGGTGGATATAATGATGTTGTGTGGTCCTAATAGTATACATGAAAGAAAAATGTGTGGCCCTAACAACACATGATGAAAACATTTCATAGACTTGCAGATCTTCATAATCATCATTACTTTAAACTTCTCATGTCATGAGCCTTCTACTAGATACATCTAACTATTCTCATATGTAATCATGCTAGTAATTCAAACATAATCATCAAAATATTCCATTATGATCGCATAGTTCCTATTCATAATCACACCTATTCATATCATTTAAGTCCATGATTACATCATAATCATACATCTAAGAATGTCTTCTAGAGTGTAGTTAATCCTATTTAGGACCAACAAAGAGCATAATACAACAAAAAAACATAAGACATACATAATACTTAAAATAATGTAATAACATTTCAATAGGTCAAATCACCTAACATATTCAGTTCACATCTAAAATATTTTTTGGACTATTTTCAAAACATAATACTATATACATAATTAAGGCTGATTTGAAGAGAGATTCTCACTCACTTCAAAGGAGAGTACTTACCCAAAACAACCACACATGTAAACCTTTTTGCATGATCAAGTTCCTAATAAACTAAATCAATTCAACCTAATAAGATAAAAACAAAACTATACATCTAAGGGTTAGGAAAGAGTAAATTTAACCTCAAGTTTGCAATTTTACCTTAAATTACAATCCTTAATAAGAAATCATGGAAATATGTCTCTTTTCTTGCCTTTCTCACTCTTTGACTACTTTTGATTTCTGTTTTTGTGTTTCTGAGATTTTCAATTGGTAAGTTTTTAGTGGCTGATTGACTTATCAAACTAGTTGGTCACCTTCTAAGGAGTGGTGGACTAGTCCTTGTGATCAGTCCAGTCCTTTTTTCCTCTTTGCCCAATCTACCTTATATTCCAACCTAGATATCCTATTACTCAATTAAGACACCCTAAACCACTCTAAGGTGTCACATTTATATATTATTGAAAGTTCTTAATATGCTAAAAATGAGATATAGCTTGATTTGAATTTCTTTTCCAAATGAGTAATGCGTTATACTTTTCAGATGAAAAAATAATAAAATTACTTTGGACTAGATATCAGAGGGAGGAAAGGCTTATTTCCTTGAGATTCCCTAACTTAGATGATCAAAATCAATGTTGATGGCATGTTAAGAAGTAATACTAATCATGCAACTTGTGGAGGAGTAGTAAGATATGAAGTAGGAACCTTCATTCACAGTAGGTTGTTGTTCCATTATTATAGTTGAGTTTTGAGCTATTTTATTTGGTCTGTGTTTGGCCTAGGACATGGTATTGAAGAAAGTTATTATTAAGTTAGATTCTCACTCTTTTTTCATTTTAAATGACTAGAATTACACTTATTCTCATAGGAGTTTGGATGCTATTAACAAGTTGTATGGAAGATTAGGGGATGACAATTCACCACACTTGGCATGAAGGCAATTGTGTTGCAAACTATTTGGTCAACTATGGTCATTTGTTTCTTGTTAATTTTCATTACATTGATCTCCTTATGACAGAGTCTGTTGCTATTTTTCATAATGATAACTTTTGCTTAACCCTTCCTAGAAGTTGTAGTTTCTTTTTTTTTTTTCTATGCTTGTTACAAAAAGAAAAAAAACTTTCTTGAGCATAACTTAAAAAGATAGATTTTTCTTTTTTTTTTTTGTTGATGAAGGAATTAATTAAGTATTAGGCAAAAGTAGATATGTCAACAGATCTATACATTTGGTACTCAATGAGTCATAATTGAGGTACAAGCCAGAGTCCTCAAGGAAGGCATTAAGCAAAGTGTAATTCTTTACAAGATAAATTTCCTTCTTAGCCAAACAATTAGCAACACCATGAGCCTCCCTATAGATGTTTATGCTGCAACAATGGAAAATTTAGCTTACAAAGAAGTTTCCTACAATCATCCACTAGTACGCCTACAAAGTGGGACTGGTGAGAATGCACAGCTTTAATAAGTGTTAGAGCATCAATCTGTATAACAATTGGAAGTAATTGCCTATTTAAGGCATGAGCCAAGCCTTCTCTATGATTGTTGATTGGCATCATTGATGAAGTTGCTCATAGAATTTATTTTCTTTGTCCTATTTTTTTTAAGATAAAGAAGTCAAGTGGCTATTAGGATTATGATTATCACATTATACTATTTTGTAAGCACTTAACTGATATGCTCAATATGTAGTATATTTTTCTATAATTCAATTTTTTTTGTAATTTAGTTTTCATTATGTTGTATAAATAGGTGTTTTATTGCTCAATAAAAAAAATAGATTTCTGCAATCTTAAAAAACATGTTGTTCTTATTATCTTTGCATTTCTATTTAGAGTTGTAAAAAATACCTTAAAAGTACAAAAATTAAGTTGGAAAAGTAAGAAAAAACTCTGGTGTAGTAGAAGAAGCAGAAGGAAAAGAAAATGAGCAACAGATCACATGTCTAGCCGTTTAAGTTTTTGAATTTTCCAATGAATTTTTCTATTAGAAATCCGTTGTACAATAAATTTTGTTGGAAAGAGCGAACATAAATTTTTAAAATTTTTGCCCATATTCCAACAAAACTTATTGTATGACGGGTTGCTAATAGATTATGATGATCAATAACTAATAACTTATTCAATTTTGTTTGCCTTTTCAATGGATTTTTACACTGAAAATTTTTGTCAAAAATCACGTTTTTTTTTGTGTGAATAGTCGATTGCAAATATTTTGGAGATGTTATTTGTTTTGACAGTACTTAAAGAACAAATGATTATGATTATGGTCGGCCACATGCTCCCTTTATTGAAATAAATCATCATAAACATTCAGTTATATTTGGTTTTTAGTCAATTGCTTCAGGTATATAGTGTACTTCTAAAATGTCTTTAATTTATTTACATTTCACTTAATTTTTTATGGTTGAAATATCTTCATTTTTTACATTTTGTAGGAAAACTCAACATCAAACCTAATGTCCCAGCAATGGAAAGAAGACAATGAGAATTTCATTGACTGAACTCGAGATTTTAATTATGTTATATTATTGCAATTTTTTTTTCTTTTTATCAACTGGTACTTAGCATTAATTAACAAAATACACTGTAAACATAGTATTATGATCATTCTGGAAGTTTTTATTCAACTTAAATATTTTCTTAGTTTTCCATAACAATAGGCAATAAATAAATATAATTAATTAATAATTGAATAATAATGTCTGTATGTATTACTTTTGACATTATTTTTTATGTGTGTGGATGTATAAACTCATGTTGTAGTTATAATTTAATTGGTGAAATTAATTTGTTTAAAATAATTAGAGCACCTATACCTCTGTGTATGTGCAAGCGTGCAGATATTATTTTAATGCTATTTGTCTCCTCAAGCATAATTAATAACTCGTTACTTTATAAATAAAATAATTACAGTGAATTTGATAAAAAAAAAGTGTCATTTTATTCACAAAAAAATGTCATATTTATACATGTGTCATATTATGAAATTAAACATTATATGTAACTAATAAGTATTATAATTATAATAATATTTTTATTATTTGTTATAATTATAATACTATATGTAATTACTTTTAATTGTTAAAAGAAAATTCCGTTAAGTATAAATTAGCAAACGGCGTTAAAAAATAAAAACACCATTCGTATATTAAATCTCAATCACGTGAGATCTTTTGATAAAACATAAGAAATTATAGGTGACACCTAATCAAAGTGTGTTGCAGCCATGGGGCAGCAGCCAAATTTGGTTCATATAAAAAAACTATATGTAAAACATAACTAATAAAAGATTGTCATTTAGTTCTCATTTAAAAATTATTATAAAAAACTTAGAATTATTCATTTAAAATTATATTCAAATTTAAAAATGTTCATAATACAGTTTTAAGTAAATTAAATTTATTTATTTTTCAAATGACAGGTTAAAGTTTTTTTTTTTTTTTTTTTCAGATTCCTCCGATTGTAATAGAAGCGAATGTCAAGAGGGTGGTTTTTCACATTGCTGTTGCAACCATATAAGATTTTTTATTTTATGGCCATAATCAGACTCCAACAAACAAAAAACTAAGGGGGTGTTTGGTAGGGGGAAACTTTTTAGTTTCCCAGGAATCTTAAGTTGGGAAACAAAGTTTCCCATGTTTGGTA
>JANHAO010018607.1:0-13530 GCA_026873985.1 Saraca asoca
TATATATTTTACTAGGACAATATGTAGCACAATGTTGGTAGTGAAGGAAATCAAAATGCTAATAACATGCTGGATGTAGGTGCTTTTGGTGATGATGACAATCTTCAATGATGATGATTTGAATTTGAACTTGAATTCAGCTGTTGAACTTACAATTAATGCTCTTCACATTCACTTTGTTGTTTTGGATTCATTTCTTCAAATTTGGAATAAATTAATTGATGTACTGACTACTGGAGTGATTGAAAATTCTTTTTTTCATAGAATAGATGTGGTGTGTTCACTGTGCATGTTACAATAACTATTCAGACCATTAAGAATCTATTAACGAATCTATTTACATATGAATTCTATTCTTGAATTGATTAGCAAATCGATTCGACCATAATTTCAAACATTCAGCCAATAAACTATATGTTCGAGAATCGATTCACGAATCGATTTGTATATGAATATCAACAACTCATCAACAAATCGATTAGGTAATCGATTCATCAGCAAAACTGTTGCCTTTAACGAATCGATTAAGCAATCGATTTACATAAAATCCCCAACTTTCGGTGAAAAAATTGCATAAATGTATTCGTCACAAATCGATTATTGAATCGATTCGCCCATGAAATTTCATGCATAAATCGATTATGTAATCGATTCGTGTGGTAAAAATCGTTGCCTATATTGCATCCAGGTGTTGTTCATTTATGGAAAATCGTTGCCTATTTGATCTAACAATGGTTGAGAAGTGTTTCCTATAGATGTCAAAAATCGTTGTCTATTATGTACCATGGTGTTGTTTATTTTTGAGAAAATCATTGCCTATTTTCAATTAAAACGTTGCCTATTCTCTTTGGCAATGGTTGGTAAGTGTTGCGTTAGATTTCAAAAATCGTTGCCAAAACATCAGATGAAAACCGTTGCCTATAATTGAGGAATAGGCAACAATTTTATTATCTATTGCGAAAAACTCTTAAAAAATTGTTGCCTAAAATAATAGGCAACGCCGGATTGGAGAACGGCCAAAAACCGTTGTCTATTCTTTTAGGCAACAGTTTTTAGACTTTTGGCAACGATTTTTAGCCATTGTCAAAGGCTAAAAATGTTGTAGTTAGGACGCTTCACTTCTTCAGCTTTCATTTCTTTGTTCCCAAGGGTAAGTCCTCTATATCTTCTTAACCTTGGATCCCAACATTTTCTCGAAATATTATGAGCTTTAAAATAAGCTTTCTTCCTATGGTTTTGAAGGTTGAGAAGAAATTTTCTTGTCTCACGTCTAGACTTCTTTTAGATCGGTTGAAGAACTTTATTGGCTTCAAAATCTAAAATTTTTGGCTTGGAGACATGGATGATCTACCTCTTTTTAGCAAAATTTTTCTTTTCTATGAATCTAGATCTTGAACTGCATATCACCCTACCTTTGTTTCCTTGAGTGCCTAATTGAAACCTTTTTGATTTCTCTTAAATATGTTGTTACATCTATACCTTTGGTTGATAGTCAACAAAGTCATGGTAATAAATAAAGGCATGGGCAAGAACTCATTTTATATTGATAGTTGAAGTCTTGTCAATTAATAATGTTGTGTAGTTATAATACTCTGCTAAAAATATTATAGGTGCTTATTTGTTATTTCCCGACACACTTCAGTTAATTGTTGATAATTATAAAGATTTTCGATGATGCAGGACCATTGTTTCATCAATAAACAATCACCAGTGTGCTTTAGTACTACATGAACAATGCCTTGCAATCACATGATGGAGATAGCCTTAATAGTCATTTCTTGACATCTAGTAGTTACTTGCCAATTTCATAAATTATCAATAATCATGGTTCAGTTAATTAATAATCATTAATTGATTGACGAAGCTATCTTAACTGTCAAAGTAGTTTTTTAAGAGTAGAGAGCAACAGTCAAAGAATAATAATGTGATAGCATGACATGTCAATCGATGTGGTAGCAATTATTTGAAATGATTACATAATTGTAGTTAATTATTATCCTTTTTTTTTTTTTGCAAATTAAATATCACTTTTGTATTTGAAATGAGTAGTTATCTATTTGAGAAGATTTAAGAAGTAGTTATGTCTACAAATTAGTCATTAGGGGTAGTTACTTGTAGAAAACTTGTAAATAGACTAGGGATCAAATCTTTGTATTTATACAAATAAACATTTCATAACACTTTATTATTTTTATTTGCACACTTTGTGCATTTTATCATTTTCAATTGAACAAAGTGAATCTTTTTTATTGAACAGGGACACTCCCTTATCCAAGTACATATTTAAAATATAAGAGATAAGCTTCTCAATCTGAAGGTCCCTTCATATTTTTTAGAGTATAGATTCCCCCTTTTGTAACAAAGCAGAATTGTTTTGTTGTTGATTGTCGACATCAACGGAAGCAATTTACTTCTGAAACGCATATTAAACTTGTGATCTTGTTATCTGAGTCTTGAAACCCCATGTGGCCTAATTCTATATACACAACCCTTAAAATTTTGCATGAAAGGAGGAATATAAGATCTATTTTAAAATGCTTAAATATATTTAGACTATATGAGATCTAAGATCAATCATGACAAAAATTACTTCTAGTAAAAGCTTAGAAAACACGAACTGAAATATTAATTTTCATGAAGAAAACACTTTACTTAATTTGATTATGCCCTAAAGAACCTTTAATTGTGACTTTGGACTTTCGTGAATCCAAATGGATTTATGATCAAATATTGATTCATATACCATATATGACAACCTACTATGGATATCTGTAAAGTTCTAAACTATATGGACTCTTGTCAAACTCCGTTAAAGTGCGTGATGAAAAAGTATTAATAGTGTCGATGATTTAAAGATCTATTAATTCATTTTCAAATAAAGGAGTTTGAGGGGTTGAGACATTTTCTTGACTCAAGATGAATCATATAAGAGCAGGTTTGTTTTTATGTCAATAAAAGTATGTGAAGGATCTACTCCAGAGATTGTTATGCTTGATTGCAAGCCAATATCAACTCCAATAGATGTTAATGGAAAGTTGTGCTCGCACGAAGGAAAAGTTTTGAACAATAAGACTCTTTATAGACATCTGGTAAGGATCCTCATCTATTTGACGTTGACAAGGTCAAATATATCATACACAAATAGTGATAAGCAGATATATGCAAAAATCAAAGAAGTCTCATCTTGACGCAGTTTGAAGAATATTGAGATATTGCGAATGATGAGGCAAAACAGATGACCGCATATTATGATGCTAACTATACTAGAGATCATGATATTTGAATGTCAACGTTTTGGTATGTATTTACACTTGGATCAAGAGCACTACCTTGCTGCAGCAAGAGGCAATTGATGGTATTACTATCAAGGATGGAAGCAGAGTACAGAGCAGTAATAATGGTGGCACAAGAATGTACGTGATTAATGTGGTTAATGGAGGATATACATCAACTAATTAGTGGTGTGATAGTGATACCATCAATATTATGGGAGGAAGTGTTGAAGAAGAACAACGCCTATCTAGAGGATCCAGCCACAACTTATGAAACTTCAAGTGAGTTGAAGGGAAGTGACAAGAGTTGTCAAATAGCTGACTCAAATTCTAGGATATTAGATGTGGTGTGGCCACAAGTAGCAAGAGATTTCTCTAGAAAAATAGGGAGCATCCCAAGTCGGTGAAGTTGGCCTGGTTGGAAAGCCAATAAATAGGCAAGCATGTAACATGTGTTGTGTGCTCAAGCTAGAAATCTGGAGTGTGTAGAGTGCCGTGAGTTGAACTGAGCAAAATCGTAAGGTGTTTGAGAGTGAGTGCCCTAGCGTGAGAAAGCAAACATCATAATTAATTTTATTAATAAAAATCTGAAGTGAAGTATGTTAGTAGGGTCTGCAAAGTGAATGTTCTGGTGTGAAAAAATAAACATTATTAACGTGTAAATAATTTTATTAATAAAAATTAATTTATTTGTCTAAATTCTATTTTCCTCATAAAAAAAAATATATGCATATTTTTAAGTTTTACAAAAATATTATCCTGTGTCCCATCCGGCCATGTGAGTTTCCACTTTAAAAACTCCCAATCCGTCCCTCTCTCAGCCAGCGCTGTTGAATAATGTACATGAATAGAGAAAAAGTGGGTACGCCCATCTGCAGAGTTTAGAGTAGGGACAGATTCATAAGGACCACAGTCTTAGGGTATCAACTTATCCTGCTTCTGTTTTGTCACTGCCAGATTATGTTAATGATTAGTTAATGATATTAATAATTAGTTAAATTATTATTTGCATTAATTAATTTAATTCATTAGTAACATTAAATAAAATAAATTATTTATTATTAATTATTTATATGTAAAATAATATAAAAGAATATAAATATATTTTATTGGTATTTGAATATTTTTTTTATTTAAATAATATTTTATATTTTAATATATTATTTATTAAATTTTTTTAAAAATAAATAGAATTGATAGTTGAATTTCAATTTTTAAATTGATTTTTTAAAATTAATTCACTAATTTAAAATTCAAAATAGTGAATTAATTTGATCAACCAATTAAAACTCTTGGAATGAATTAAAAATTAATCAAAAAAGTTATTTATCTTAATGCATTCATCACGACGTGTCACCTCGCAACTGATTGACTTGACTGCTCGATCACGTTGTTGTATGCTCTATTATTGACACTAACTTATTTCACCTCATAAATTAAAAGTTAATTGTTAAATTTTAATTCGTACGAGTCTTGCAAAATTAGTAAATAAATAATTAAATTATAAATTAACTTTTATTTAGTAAATAACAATAAATACATATGTTAATATGTTATAACGAGAAAATACAAGAATCTTTCTTGATCTGTGAACTGTGATGCAGCGGAACCACTCATCAGTTACATTCAAAGGACCTTTCACCATTTTAATTTCTCCATCCACTTATTCTCGCTCTCGCTCTTTCTCTCTCTCTGTTCGTTTATCATTATTCTCATTCTAAACTTGCAGCAGTCAAAAGCTGAGAAATTCTTAAATGTTGTGAATGTAACATGTGTAGAAATTTTAATTGAAGTTTTTTCTTATTTCATAACAAGAGGAATACACATAAATTTAAAAATAAAAAATACGCAAATTTTAATGTTTTATGAGTTATTTTATATTTTTTTATGTCTGTCTCTATCTTTTTAAATAAGAATTTTTTTTTATTTCAAAAATAATATAAAACATCTCCTACTATGTATTTTTACTTTTACTTAACAAATAAAAATTAATAGATAATTTTAATTTTCTTTTATTAGTTTTGTGAATCCAAGTGTTAGAAATTTAATTTGTTAATTTATTAAAAATTCATAAAAATTAAAATTAACATATAATTTATTAGATAAAATAAGAATAGGTATTGTATAGTTGAAGAATATAACGACTTCTACAGTGGAGCTTCGGTTTCTATTCTGTTGCTTGACAATATCTCTAGTACTAATCTAATGTTTCATTCTGAGTATTATTTTATAATTTTTTTATAAATCAATAAATTATCATTAATTTTAATATAGTGTTGAAAATATTTAATTTATGAAATTACAATAAATAATTAAAATCTCATTGGTGTGAAACGACTAAGGATGCGTTTGGGAGATTTTATCTACGACTTATATTTAAGTTTATCTTATAATATAAGCACTTTAGATAAAAAATTTAAGTGTTTGTTTAAACTTATGAAAATAATTTATGATCCTTCAATAAGCTCATTTATGTTTATTTCAATAAGTTTCGTGGAGAAGTTTATCAAAAAGAGCTTATTAAAACTTATGGACATAAGTACTTAATTAAACTATTTTTTCAAACGAGTCCTAAGACTATTTCGTGTAACTCATCAATCTTATATTTCCGTTCCACGTAATTCCCATTCCACGTGCATTCACGTGATATCTTCATCCGAAAGCCACCAAGTCAGCAACTCCACATATTTTTTTCTTTTTCATTTGTTTTTGTTTGGTCATATCTTCATTAATAATGATCATGATATGTGATATTATACTTGGGACACTATACATTATGGTTTCACGGCAACCAAACACCTAAGGTCACTTATTTATTTGTGGGTCCCACAATGATCATATTGATCGCAGAAATATTCTTAAAAATTAAAAACATTCATTTACGTTATCTTCGGACGAAAAGATAAGATAATGTATAAAACTATTTTTGAAAATTAAAAATTCATCGATTGGATATAGTATAATTTGCATGGCCCGCCAAATCCCAAGCCAGGCCCAGGTGAATATCACGTGGGTCGGGTCCACAATGTACATTGGAAGTCCACGTTGGATTCCGGAAACTAAAGTTGAAAAGGTCAAAATATCTCCGAGAGGCGTCCAGCTATTTTCCGATTGGAAAATTCTAATATACATGAAGATTTTTACTTCATTAAACAAAAAATAATACAGAAATTAAAAAAAATTGTGAAAAATATAAGATGAAGAAAGATATATAAAAAAAATAAAAATCTGAAAAATATAAAATTGTGTCTTTTAACAAAGAAAATTTTACTTCAAAAATAAAATAGGAGATAGAATGTCTCATTTTACTTCTAAATTTTCGTTGACTAGTGTATCATATAAGCTCTCTCTCTCTCTCTCCTTATTTTGACTTAGTCTAATCGGCTGGGAATTTTTAATATTTTATTATAATATATATTCTTACTTCTTAATTTTATTATTTATTTCTTTGATATTTGTATGCATCAAAATTTTTATTTTTTAATTTTTGAATTGTTAGAAAATATAAAAATTTACAGTTACATTTTATTTATTTAAGGAAAGAAGCTCTCCTGAGTGTTTGCTATGAAGCTGTGTATGATATTGTCTTAGATGATGCAAGAGCTATTCACAGAGAACATTAAGTATAATACAAAAATATGCATTTAGCATAATTTGTGTCCTTATAGCTTACATAGCAAAATTTGAACTTGTCACCTTTACTATTCCGTGAGACTTGCACCATGCAAAATTTACTGTATTTTATGGATCCTTAAGGAGCGTAACTCTCTAGAAATCTGATGAGGATAAATTTTAATAATACCCTAAAATCTGACAAGGATAAAAATCAAGGGAAGTTATCCACCCTGGAAATCAGGGGAGGTGGGTACTGTTGGACTTTCCATAAATCCCAGCGAGTAGGTGAATGAAGCGAATAAGAAGAGAAACCATGGAGGACTGTGAACTGTGTGGAAACAGGACGGCCACGATGTACTGCCATTCGGACCAGGCTAAGCTATGCTGGGGTTGCGACGAGAGGGTCCACGGCGCCAACTTTCTGGTGGCCAAGCATTCCAGAATTCTTCTCTGCCGCGCTTGCCAATCTCCAACTCCATGGAGTGCCTCTGGCCCCAAGCTCATCCCTACTGCTTCTTTTTGTCACCACTGCCTTGTTTTTCCCAATCATCATCTTAATTCGAAATGCCACCAAGCCAACGATCACGAACGGCAATTTCAGGATGATCGTGATTATTACGATGACGATGACGATGCAGATTTTTGTTCTGATGCTGATTCAGAGAATGATGATGACTATGACGAAGACCAGGAGGAGGAGGGAGATAATCAAGTGGTGCCGTGGTCTTCTGGTGCGTCGCCGCCGCCGGCTGTGGTGGGGAGTTCTACAAACAGCGATGCCGACGGAGATACATCGAGCGCTAATGCTGACGTTGGCGGTGGATCGGAGTTGAAGCGGTTACGAGAGAAGTCGTTTGTTGATTTAGATGTACGTGATATCGGTATCATGGATATGCTCTGTTTTCTACTCCATTTTGTGATAGTAAAAGACAGAGCAGCCATCTTTTACTTTTTCCATATGAACTAACTCTAGCTCACATTCTCTTGTTTGAACAATTTAATTTTGTTTATTTACGCAATTCAAATATATATATTATCAAGGAAATTCCTAATTTGAATCGTATATATTTTGGGAAAAGGATATCACAGTTCCAATTTGAAAAAGTTAGAAAATTTTCCTTTTTAAGATATCATACAAGATCCTCTCAATGAAATTCTGTGATAATTTGAAATTGGATGGATGGATGCAGGAAAATGAGATACGGTTTTCGCCCTCTGAAATTGCCACTAGAAGAAGAAGGATATATTAACAAGGTCAATCAGGAGGCTGCAGATCAGTACCCTTCATTTGTATCCTACTAATTCTAAATTAATGCTTGAATTTTTTTTTTTTATTTTCAGTAACTTTTAGTGTGAACAGGAGTTCATATTAGCTTGGATCAATAGAAGAATCAAGGGCCTTTTGCCTTGTATTCATAGTTTCATTCTCTTCAAGGTGGAATAATTCATATTTCAATCACTGCATAATGCATGTATAAACTGCACGTATATGTAATTACACTGTTGGAATACTTAAAAGGGTAGTTCTCCAATGTCATGTCTAACTATGAATAATAACCATCTTTTATTATGACTTATTTAACCTTTGTTAGAATCAAATTACTAACTACTAATATTAACCATAGTTTGCTAATATGGTTTGTTTGAATTAACAATGTCGTGAAAATAATTATTATTTGAAGTATCATAAACTTGTGTATGTATACCAAGTGAGAGTTGCTTTGTGACCTGCAATATAAGGTCCATACTGAGAGCATATAAGAGGATTGAGAGTACTGAATATTTCTCTTGTGGAAATTGTGGTAAGTGTCAGTTAAAATCCAATAATAAAATCACATATTTCAAATAATAAATAAATAATATTATTTGATATTTAATAAATTGATTATACTAATTTTTAGTATTATTCCAACTTTGGATGCATGAAACTATGACAGAAGGTTGGTGATGCAACTACACTCAATTTACACAAGTTGGAATTGAAGTTTTAAATATTTGTTAAAAGCAAAATTATGATATTATAATTTAAAAATACTTTCCGACGATAGAGTCTGTAGCCAAGTAAAGAACATACAAGTTCAAATTCAAATTACTAGCGGACTGAAAATGTTTCTTTCACACAAGCGTTGGTGAAGACTTCCATTTAATTTTTTTTTTTTTAAAAAGAAATTGATATGAATAAACTAATCCATAATAGGACAAATCCCTCAACATTATAATGGGACAAAATTACACTTTATACAGCTATGGTTAATTTTATTTGTAATATGTTTATTTATAATTCAAAGTGTAAAAAAAAAATGTAACATGTAATTTGCATAGTCAACACTTTATTCATTGTGGTAATTTTCTATCAAAATCTAACATTTTATAACTATTGAAAGAAACATTTGTTCGTAATTGTAGATTTGAAATAAATTTGGAGATTAAGAATATAAGTAAATTTGTATTTACATTGATCGTGATTTAAGTCAAAGTAATAAAACTCTCGTTGTGAGATCTGAAAGTTATAAGAGGTAATTATTAAATCCTAAATTTTTTAGATATATCATGAACACCAACAGCAATATCAAAGTTATCGTTGGAATATATGCACAATACTGTAATACCTGAAAAAAAAATGAAAAATGACAAAAGGACTAAATTGAAATTTCGATAGGGACTAAATTGAAAAGTTTTGATTTTGGTGGGATAGATTTTGAATTAACATAAAATCTGGGGGCCAATTTGTAAATTTTAGAAAAATCAGCCCAGCAGGTAGCCGGTTCCCAGAGGCTGATTTTTTTTTTCAGCATTTCTCTAGAATTCTCCAGCCTCTTCCCCGATGCCTTTTTCTTCTTCTCCTTCTCTCACTCCGGCGCACCCTTTCTCTTCCTCTCTTCCTTTCTTCTTCGACTGGCTCTCTCTCTTTCTTCTTCTTCTTGGTGAATTTTCTGACGTCCCACAGGCCATGCTCGGTGTCGTCCTCTTCCTCGAATGTTTCCCGGCATGGCAGCAGCCTTCGTGACGCACGGCTTCTTCCTCCTTCGCGGTGCAGCCTCTGTGCAGCTTCGGTGGATGCCGTTCTTCCTCGTCGGAGCCATCACGAGCAGCGGCAACTTCCTCCTCTCTCTGGCGTGATCCTATGGTCAAATAGTTCAGTAGCAGTTTGGTGTCTTCTTCTTCCCTGTCATGGGTTGGTTTGGCCAACTCAAGGTTTGGGACCGTCGGTGGCATACCAGCCGGCGGTGAGCTACCAGTTGGTACTCTAGAACCTAGTGAGCAATCCTAAAACAATAGATTTATTCCGTAGTAATCGTATATTAAGATTTCAAGTTCATTGTGTAAAAACCCTTATGTGTAAAATTCTTGAAAATTGGTGATTCTATTTTCTATATGAAGAATGAACCTAAATTGTTTAAATAGATTATGTATGCTTTTGATAAATATTGCTTACCAGAAAAAGGATTTTTATGCTATGTGAAACAATCTAATTTTCAAAAGGTCTTGAAATCACTGAGGAATTCATTAGGAACCCGCGAGTGCACTTATGTATATCTGATGGAGAAATAAGGTGGGATAGGGATGATTATATGATAGTATGAGAATCCGACAGACGTGTCAGATAGATTATGGCTATATTGTGATGGTTCTCTCTTGGAGTTGCCTTTACGGGATTTCAGTTGAGTATGTTCTTATACGATTATTGATGTATTTGAAAAGCTTTATGACATATTTCCTATGTTTATATCACGATGAGTATTTATTATTATGATACCATGCTTTATACTTGTTACAATTTGTTAAACATCATATTCTATTTGCTGAACTAATATGATAAATGAAATTGTCGAATTTGTTTTGAGAATATGACTGTAAAATGGGTAAGCATATCTTTATGGCAATGTATTTATATTTATATGTATATTTACTTTCGAGTATAATTTCTATATGAGGTTTTTGAGTGATCATGGGATTGTTTACTCACTGAGTTCCCTAGAAACTCACTCCTTTTGTTTCTATATTTTTCAGTGCCAAATGAGCCCAAGTTCCCTCCATTCATTTGATCACCTTCTGCGGATATTGACAGGTATAAATTGGTGTTGTGATATGACAGTTAGATAAGATTGCATATGCATGTATTATATATGTTGTCTGGATGCCTAGTAGAATATGTTTCATATAGCCTAGGTCACTGCGCATCTGTTATTGATTATACAGGTTGAGATGGGCATGTAGCCCTTGTATTGTATTTATGGCCATGTGCCCAAGTGTCCAGAAAACAAAGGAAACTCTGCCGAATTTTTGGTAGAAATAATAAATTTATATTAGTTAGTTAATGGAATTTTTGTGCATTGGTGTTATGTCATTGTTGCATGGTAAGGCTTGTAGGGGGTTTCCTGATAGAAGGGGTTTCCTGAGAGTGACCTTCTACGCCGGTCACGTGCCTAGGATTAAGGCGTGACAAAGTTGGTATCAGAGCATGGTCTAGGGATTAAGTGCATGGTGCATGATAGAGTTCTCCGACTGCCAAATTATAGGTTAGATGTATCTAGCTCATGTTAGTGCACCCGGGAGCGCGACACATGAACAAGGATACGTTGATACCCCACGTCAGGAATATACCAAAATCTCTGTAATCCTTAGATCTCCTATTCCTATTCATATACGTGTCATAATTTTGTTTAAATGAGTATTCTCGTTAGATAATAGTAAAGTGATACAGATAACAGTCATAGTGTTGATAAAAGCCCATAAGTAAAAAAAAAACACGACTTTCAGTGTACAACGATACATTGGAGGGAACATTGTCTCAATATTTCTAAAAATTCCCAGGATATAGGGAATGGAATTGAAAATATAGTTAAAAAAGGGGGAAACTTGATTTCAAATTACACGAGACATTCTGGTAATTAGGGAATCAGATAACCAGCATAATTTGGAGGAATCTCCAAAAAATGTTGCCTCACGGTATAAAAGAGAAATATCTGAAATTCCAGAAAGTATACCAAATGGGTTGTGCTAGGGTTACACGTGGAGGAGTGGAACTAGAATCTAACCTATCATACCAAATGTTGGAACCTCACTATCTGTTCCTGAGTCATATAGTTGTCCATATTTAGGAAATGATAGATCTACTCCGTTGTCTTTCTATTCTGTCTTGCTCACCAAGGTCCAGGTTACCGTGTACTCATTCTAGGTCCTTGAAGGCCATTGTGAATTCTAAAATTAGTATTTGATAAGAGGCTGTAAATCGTTTATGGAAACAATTGAAAATGAGAACATGTAATTGAAATTGAAAATAAGAAATACTGGAAAAAAAATATCAGTTCTGAGTAGTCTTATTTGAAATGTTTAATCTAATAACCAATAATCCTGGAGTAGGAAAAGAGAAAGAAAAAGATAGAAGTCTTGAAAGAACATTATATGAGAAACAACTATGGTGAATGAATCTTCTGATGTTGATGTATTGGAAAGCGTCAATGATATTTATCATTGCCAGTTCGTTGTTCAGCTTCCATTTCTCCAAAGAGCTTCTTGGCTGAATGACGACATGGCAATGATACGTATCTATTTGACATTGCGTATAACAATAGCAGTTGTACTCTTTGGGATGGTGGCTTCACCATCGATGCTTCCCAATATGGTAACATAGAAAAAAAAATCAAGGAAAAGTAGTAGTTTACTAACCCCTCGTCTCTATGTATCAGAGTTACGCAGCGAAAGCATGATGTAAGGATACTCTCATTATTCTTAGTAACGTTTTGATTTAATCCGATATAACCAGTTTTAAGAATTCGAGGATGAATTATTTTGATGGGAGGAAGAATTTGTAATACCTAAAAAAAATGAAAAAAATAAAAAATGACAAAAGGACTAAATTAAAATTTCAGTAGGGACTAAACTGAAAAGTTATGATTTCGGTGGGGTAGATTTTGAATTAACACAAAGTCTGGGGGCTAATTTGTAAATTTTGGAAAAATCAGCCTAGCAAGTAGCCGTTTCCCTGAGGCTGATTTTTTTCAGCATTTCTCTATAATTCTCTAGCCCCTTCCCTGGTGCCTTTTTCTTCTTCTCCCTCTCTCACTCCGGCGCACCCTCTCTCTTCCTCTCTTCTTTGGCTGGCTCTCTCTCTTTCTTCTCCTTCTCGGTGACTTTTCTAGCATCCCACAGGCCATGCTTGGCGTCGTCCTCTTCCTCCAATGTTTCTCGACATGGCAGTAGCCTTCGTGACACATGGCTTCTTCCTCCTTCGTGGTGCAGCCTCCGTGCAGCTTTGGTGGATGCCATTCCTCCTCGCCGGAGCCGTCACGAGTAGCGACAACTTCCTCCTCTCTCCGGTGTGATCCTATGGTCAGATAGTTCAATAGCAATTTGATTTCTTCTTCTCCCCTGTCATGGGTTAGTTTGGCCAGCTCAAGGTTTGGGACCGTCGGTGGCATACCAGCCAACGGCGAGCTGCCAACTGGTACTCTAGAACCTGATGAGCAATCCTAAAATAATAGATTTATTCTACAGTAATCATGTATTAAGATTTCAAGTTCATTGTGTAGAAATCTTTATGTGTAAAATTCTTGAAAATTGGTGATTCTATTTTCTATATGAAGAATGAACCTAAATTGTTTAAACAGATTATGTATGCTTTTGATAAATATTGCTTACC
>JANHAO010018608.1:0-13532 GCA_026873985.1 Saraca asoca
TTCAAGAGTGGCATTGATTCCTGAACTCTACATCCTGTTGGCCGGAGTTTGGTTCCCATATACGAACCATATTTCGACGTCAACAGATGGAAAGTTATTCAAAAGCCTGTACAAATTCCTAGTTAGCAACCTGGGTGAGTTTTATGAGCGGGCAACAAAACAAATCAAAAGGGAAGAAACTTTCGGCCTGTAGAAGTTCGAGTCGAATAGCTCAACTCAAAACAAGAAGAGGAGTAACCGTGGGAATAGGAGTGATAGCCCCAAGTGTCAGGTCGCTAAGAAGAGCAAGGACAAATGACCCCCATTCTCAAGTCGTCACAGCACCTACAGCATCTTGTCAAATGCTCAGGGCA
This sequence comes from Saraca asoca, assembly GCA_026873985.1. NCBI lineage: Eukaryota > Viridiplantae > Streptophyta > Magnoliopsida > Fabales > Fabaceae > Saraca > Saraca asoca. The sequence goes on from JANHAO010018608.1 coordinate 354, forward strand.
ATATCTTTGCAATGGAAATGGACAAAGAAGATTTCGGAAAGCCTCCACCCTTGAAGACTCCCAGCAAGTCCAGACTCAATCAAGGAAATTTCTGCACGTACCACAATGAGTTCAGGCATGTCACCTCAGAGTGATAGGTGATGAGAGATGCCATAGAGGATCTCATAAAAAGAGGTCATTTGCTTGACTATGTTGTGCAGCCTTCTAGGTAGCGGCTTGGACCTCCCCGGTAGGGCTCCGAGCAAAGCAGTCTCCTATTATCAGGACGATCTTTTAAACCTTTGTACTCTTTGTAAATTGTATAAACATTTTGAATATAACTATTGATTTTGATTTTTCTTCGAACAGGTGATTTGCCTAACTGGCACCCTTTTATTTGGGCATAAGATCGCCCTGACCACAAGATCGATCACCATTTTTATTTGGGTAGAAGATCACCCTGACCACAAGATCGGTCACCTTTTTATTTGGGCACAAGATTGCCTCGGCCATAAGATCGACCAACACTTATCAATAATTTCGTAACTCTCATGTGAACTCAATTAAGTCACAGCTCTCATACGAACTTATCTATTTGGCCACAAGATCAGCCCGAGCATGAGATCGCTTACTTATCAATCATTTTACAACTCTCATACGAACTCAATTAAGTCGCAGTTCTCATGTGAACTTATCTATTTGGCCACGAGATTGGCCGGAGCACGAGATCGCTCACCTGTTAATTTCGTAACTCTCATGTGAACTCAATTGTTTCACAGCTTTCATGCGAACTTATCTTATTATTTAATGATTTCCATATTAATTGGTCTATTCATTTGGCCGCAGGATCACCCCGAGCAAGAGATCGCTCCAATTCGTAACTCATGCTATCTTCTGATTATGCGCAGGTCACACAGATTGTTTAAATCGAAAATGTCGATGAAAGAAACAAGAAACAACAAATAGAAATTACAGAAAGGAGCTGAAACTTTATTCATTAAAAGACCTCAACAAGGCATATGTATATTAGAAAGCTCTGGGTATAAGCTAATCGGAATACAAAAGGGAAAACCTATGACTAAGAAGAGGGACCGGCCACGAAGGGCTAAACTCTGGCTAACTAGAGCCGGTGCACCACCAGGGTCCCGAACTTTCTTCTTCCAGTGCACAATCAGCGGTAGCACTGTAGCTCCTTATATCTCCGGCCTCCCACTCCTGATGAAGGAAGCAAATCAGAACATGCCGGGAGCTTGGCTGACCGAATGACTACCTCACGGAGGAGCCGAGAGGACGCAGTCTGAGATCCATATGAGATCTCTCTATGTTAGCCGGGAAGCTGAACCTTCCAAGATCTTTATGCCGCAGACCATACATGCCTCTATAGAAGGACAGAACGTCAGAAATGGTGGTGGTTTATCAGGAAACTCCATGGTTTGCTCAGAGCAATGACAGAAGGGATACTCCCTCCTTTATATAGAGCCAAGGCCAGTTCCATAGAAGAATTCAAATCCATCCCCCCAACTATCGACACTAATGGCCTTGGAAAAGGCTAAGTTTGACTCAACAATAATCGCTGGACACGTACCATAGGAAACATGGCCTAGAGCTAGTGAAATGACAATATCGGGAAAAGACTGACTAATTAGAAATCGAAGAGTTTCAACTCCCAACCCGCGGAGTGAGCTGAGAGTTGGGGGGCTTATGTTATATATGAAAATCGATTTTGTACCAGGTGGACTTGCAAGAAGTCTAAGAACAATAAAGGACCGGCTCGAACAGTCCCCAAATCACTATATCCTTCAGCCTGTGCCGTGAGGCGACGTCTCTGGCTCGCACTCGCACCCTGCCTGAGCAAGTTTTACATTCCCATCCAGAATGATGTGCGCAATCCCGGATTGTGCGATCTGGCCAACAGAGTGCAACAAGTGACTTGTACTTGCTAGACAGAAGACTTAGTCATACTCTGCCCCCAACAGTTGAATGGGACCCGCCTATAGAAGACAATTTGCAGTAGCCAAAAGAAGAGATTTAGTCTGTATTTTCTGTCTTGTACATTAAATGTTGATGTAATAAAATTACTGCATATGAAATTACTATTGTAATATCCTCTCCTCTATAAATAAGAGGAAGGAGTCTCCAGGAGGAGGGAGTGGAGAGATATACTAAAACTCTGCTAAAACAAAAGCCAAATGTTGTAAATTTGTAGAAACACCATCACAATAATATGCTATTGTGGATGTAAGGTGCAAAGATAATCGGATTTGGTCGAGCCACGTTAAACCTTGTGTCTCTTTCTCTGCTCTTCCCCTTCTTCACTGTTTATTTTACTATTTTACTGTGTTTGAATCGGATAAAGGTCAGAGGCCCCATAAAAATCCCCCCCTGTTAACTGGAATATGGAATCCTTAGTACGAATCAAATTTCAATGTCGATAATTCTCATTTCATTTCAACATTTTTTTATTCTATTAAAATAATAAAAATAGTGGCCCTGTGGGTGTATTCTTTTACAACACATACGCCGGAAGCAAGTGATGTTGCGGTAGTGGCTCTCACTATAAAATGTTCAAAGTTTTAGCCCTAGTCATTCCCTAGTCCTCTTTGCTCTCTCTGTTCTCCGTGCGGTCCATATCTCGCCTCAGTTCCCAGAAATTTTCGATATCAATGGCGACCAGCGAACCAGAACACCGAGAAGACGAAGAGAATCCACCTGCAGAAGACGAGGACACCGGCGCTCAAGTTGCTCCCATAGTTAAACTCGAAGAGGTTGCTTTTACTACCGGCGAGGAAGATGAAGATCCTATTCTGGATATGTGCGAAGATTTCTCACACTAAATTCTACGTTTTCTTTTTCATAAATGATTTCATTTTCCAATTTCAGGGTTTCCCGTTATTTTTTCTTCTTTTTTTTTTTTTCACTCACGGTGTTTGAGGATCATAGGAAAGCGAAGTTTATCAATCTGAATTGAAATTCTCTGTTTTCTTGTTCGTTGCAAACTTCCTTTTTCATTTTTTATATTACTTTGATCTCGTTTTATTTGTGTTCTTTCTTCAATTTTTTAGAAATTTCAGAAAGTGAAAATGTATCAGTCTGAAACGAAATTCTCTATTATCTGTTGATAATTACAAATTTTCAAATTTGAAATTTCTATGGCATGGTTTGGATTTTGAGGATCTTGGGAAAGCGAAGCTTTATCAATCTGAATAAAAATTCTGAGAAGTTATGGGTTTTCTTGTTAATATCTAACTTTATTCTGCACTCTAGGGATCGTCTGATTGGGTTGTGTTTTCTATAATCTTAGGAAAGCAAAGCTATACCGATTTGACAAAGTAGGGAATCAATGGAAGGAGAGAGGCGTTGGAAATGTAAAGCTTTTGAAACACAAGGAAACCGGCAAGGTTAGGCTTGTTATGCGACAGTCGAAGACGCTCAAGATCTGTGCAAATCATATAGGTCTGCATCTTCTATAACTTATATGAAAAAATTATTTTATTTTTTCTGATTTAATACTGCATTGCTATTTTTGAACTGATTGCAGATCTAATATTGATTTCTTTATAATTTTGATTAGGATTTTGACATTTAGTATTTGTGTTGGATGTATTGCAGTCCATGCCACAATCACAGTGCAAGAACATTCTGGGAATGACAAATCATGCGTTTGGCATGCTTCTGATTTTGCAGACGGAGAGTTGAAGGATGAACTGTTCTGTATTAGATTTGCCTCTGTTGAGAGTATGTTTCTTCTCGTTGTCCAATTGGAACCTTTTTTATGATCTCGTGTTGATTTCAATTACATATGTGATGGAGGTGCAGTGTTGCTGTTTTAACAGAGTGTGACATAATGAGAATTTAGTAGTATGACCACATTAATCTAGGGGTCCATTTTATAAATATTAAAAGTTCTAGAGTATGGGAGATATTGTCTACTTGGGTTCAGACTCTGCATGCTTGTGTACCATTGGCGTTCCATATTAGGTCTTTGTGTGGCTGTGAATAGGTAATTATTTGAAGAAAGCTCAAAAGCTAATTACCATGTTGATTGGGAGAGGCTATGTATAGTATCTTTCAAGAATAATTCCCATCAAATCAATTGTTTAGTTTTGGAGGATATTTGTCACTCTATCTCATCTTTTTTGAATCCTCATGGGTAGTTTTAACTGACAATCAAACTCAGCAACTGCATGTAATATTCAAGTGTTGATGTCCTCTTTTGATTGCTATTTGGCCTCAGATCCAGAAGGTTTTGGTTTTGGTATTGGGAACTAAAAAAGAAGGAAATGTTAGTTACAAATGCATAACCTTTCATGACCATCAAATAAACTTGGAGGCAGTATTTCTTTTTCTTTTTATTGTATTTCAGAATAAGGGAGACACATGATTGTTTCGATTTGATATGCAGTCTGAATTGAAATTTTACACTTTTTTTCATGTGTATATGAATAGTAATTTTTTTCCCGTTGTAATTTCTTGGGCTCCAGATTGCAAGACCTTCATGACAAAAATGGAAGAGGTTGCTGAATCACAAAGAAAGAAGGAGGAAAATAAAGAAGCTTCTGATGCTGCAGGACTCCTTGAGAAACTAACTGTTGGTGATAATAAAACAGGGGAGAAAGAGCAGGAACAGGTTCCTGCTGCAGACAAGCAAGCTGTAGGTGAGCAGGAAAAACAAGAGGTTAATAAGAAAGACGAACCAGTCCCATCATCATAGAGTTTATTCAAGTCATGGCTAGTATGCACTGGGCTTTTACAATGTGGGAAGAGTGTTTCATGTGGCTGTTGAATGGTTTTTAACCTCCAAGATGGGGGTTGCAGATATATATACAGACTGGTGACCTTTCTTGGTACCTCTGGATATGGATGATTGATTTGAGCCAGATATGGGAGATATAAGTGAATGTTTGTGTGTCTTGATTTTGTTATTGGTTTGCAAGTGTGCTTGAATAATTTTGGTTGTGATTCTTCTTTCTTCCCTGATTTTCCTCCTGCTTCTTCAGTAGGTAATTGATCTTGTTTTTGTGTTTGTCATATCAAAGTGCTGATATAGTTTTAGAAATCAGCTCCTAGTTTGGGATTGCGATGTGAGTGGGTTTTATTTTTATTTTGCCTTTATGTAATTATCATTCTGTTTGCTTATTGTGATGAACATCCAGAGAGGCCTGATCTAGGGATAAAATCATAAAAGGGCTTGTTCAAAGTTAAGCTATTTGAGTAATTATTTTGTATCAAGTGTGGCCATTACTCTACATTTTGTTAGTCGACTTTTCTTGACCATGTAACTTAATATTCTGTGGATGTGGGTTGTAATGTGGTGAGCTGATGGCAAATTGTGCTGTGGAGCTGGCAATGGTTATGGTGTGAAGTTGTGAGAGCATAATTCTGAGTAAGGATGGGATTTCCTTTTTCTTTAAAGCAATTTGATCAAAGTCATTATCATGCCATGACTATACTGATACTGAGAAAAATTAGTAGTACGGGAATGTTGAATTCTTAAGAATATAAAATGCTTTGGAATATTAAACCTGGGAAATGTAGAAAGTTTATATTGTAATGCACAAATAATTCTCGAGCATTTTTTACGGTGTGCCTGTACGAACTGATTCAAAACTCGCTCTGTGTAGTACATTTTTTATGCGTAACAGAACTTATGAGCCTCTTAAAATTTTACAAATTATAGTAGTTTCTCTTATACTGAAGACAAATTTGCTACATTCTTTAAAAATATCAAATTGTTACATAAGTTCGTTGTGGTTTATATTTGTGTCTCGTCTGTTACATCTATACTTTAACTTATTCAAAAATTTCGAGTCATAAGTTCATTGTTATTTAAATATCAGTCCCATTGTTTTTTACTTCAAAAAATTATAAATTATTTTTTTCAACTTTAGAGTAGTTACATTTAATATTCACAAATAATTAAATTTTGCAATCAATTTTAAATTTTAAATAAGTGATAAATTGTATTCACATAAAACTTTTTTGCTTAATTTTAAGAGGAATTTGGATGTCACATAATATGAATATGAATATGAAGATAAAAATTTAAAGATCATATATATAAACTCGCTTGTACTAGATAAATAAATCATGTAAAAATAATTAAATATTTTAAAATAGAGAAAATAAAATATATATATATATAAGTTATATCGCTCTCACATTTAAGATATAAGATTTTTATATTATATTTGATTTTTCTATAAAATTTTCCATCAAATCTAACATGTTTATTCCCTCGAAAAATAGTTATGTAAGGTGTTAAATGTAATTATCTGAGAATTGAAAGTAACTAAATCTAAAAATTAATAATTTGTAAATGTTAAATTCTTTTAAAATTGGAAAGGATAATTCCTATTTTCCCTTTTTTTTTTTTTAAATTTAGTTTGCTTATGGTCCAAGTTATGGCACTCGCGTTTATGGCCCAACCACCGCCATTCCGGTTCGCTAATAACAAAAAAGGGATCAATTCCCTATCAGGAATTCTAAAATCTGATTGGCCAATATGCGTGTTTGTATTTTAAATTGCCACGTGTACTAAAAAGTCTAAACCCGTAAGGCGGAAGCCTCTGGACTCTCAGATCCCGCGAAACTATATATGGAACCTCAAATTCGAACACCATTCTGTCGCTGTCTCAGTTTTTCCGAAACCTTCTATTCCGGCTAAATTTTAACGCCTGAATCCTCTGAATCTCCGACGAATCCGAACAGCACAATCATCGCAAAAATTTGGATCCGATCATGACGAACTGTTTAGGCACAAGGGTCATGTTCTTGGCCATGCTGTATTTCCTTGCTAGCTTAGAAGCAAAAAGTGTGGACCCATACAAGGTAAGAAATGCTTTACATTGTTTCTTGTTGTGCCATTCTTTTATATGTATATATATATATATATATATATATATATAATGGAGAATTCATATTCTGCTAGGTCCTGGAAGTGAAGCATTGGTTAGGATTTTGTTTGGATCCTTGTGATAACATCTATAGGGGGTTTGATAATTTGACATTGCCAAGTTTATAGGAGTGCAAAGTTATTGAATTTGGAGTTTATATTGGTAAGACAGTGAACACAAGGTGCTACAGAACCAGATTTTAGTGAAATAAGATTGGGCTTGTTTGACATTGCTGCAGGTTTAATTCAATTGGTTTACAATATTTATATTTGTATAGTCATTGTTGGGAAATTAAAGTTTAGGATTTGATAACAATTCAAACGTCAAAATTTTTTTAAATAACATATCTGGTGTTTATTGTAACTTATAAAGCTGCATTTTGCCACATTTTCTTATTGTCAAAAGCCACATTTACTTGCAATTGAACCTGAATGAGAAAACAATTTGAATTCCTTGTTTCCAACTGTCATCAAGAAAGCTGACCATGAATTTTTTTTATATGTATTTATTGTATATAAATTAATTTCATGTGCTTTTTGTATCAGGTTCTTGGGGTTGATAAAAATGCAAGTCAACGTGAAATTCAGAAGGCATTCCATAAGTACGTTTCCTAAACTCTGATTTCTTGTTGCAAGTAATTGTGGTTTAGATTTCTTAAATGACAACTACAAATGTGCCTAATAGATGATGGATTATACTTTATATGGATACTTATGTGTTATCTTGGGAGGCCATGAGGGCAGGGTGTCCATTCATATGTTCAATATATTGCTTCCTTTCATACTTCAGCAAATAATGGACATATTTAAATGCACCAACCCTAAATTTGGACCTAAAAAATGCTGTCATAAAAAGGCATGAAAAATATTGATATTTTGGAGATGATGAATTTGGTTTCTGAGGCAAATCACTTGCAGGGTTAGGGGTTAAAATTGTTAAATATTAGTTTGATCAAAACTTTATACCTTACCATGTCTGGCTAACTTTGAAATCTGAATGGGGTATTTGTTTATATTGGACCTTTTCCTGAACTTATATGTTGCAGTAGGTTTAATAATACACGTTCTGAATTTTTGCATTTTGTTAGAAAGAAATTGTGGTGGAGCTTTTTTCTTGAGAATGGTGAAAGGAATGTAGATGATTGTAAAAGTCCTTTCACTTCTGATGAATGATTGCTCCAATAGCTTGCTCACATTTTGTTTTGTAGGCTCTCTCTCCAGTATCACCCTGACAAGAACAAAGGCAACGGTGCACAAGAGAAGTTTGCTCAGATTAATAATGGTATAAAAAGTTGCTTTCTCTTGTTTCTGACACATGTGTACACATTCTTCCTAGAAAGAAATGTTGCCTGTCAGTCATTTAGATGATTGACAGGGAAGAAGATTTCAGCTCTTTTCCATCAGATGTTTTTTGCATTGCGTTTCTTGTTTGAGATGTTAATAGTTAGTACATATGTCTTTTCTCATTTCAACAGCGTACGAGATTTTATCTGATGAACAGAAGAGGAAGAATTTTGACCTGTATGGAGATGAGAAGGGAAATCCTGGATTTGAAGGTGGCCATCCTGGGGGTCATGGTGGATATACTTATTTCACAGGTGGTGGACCAGGGCAAAGTCAGTTTAACTTCAAACCAGGGGGATGGCAGAGTACGGGTGGGCAGGGAGGCTCTCAGTCATTCTCCTTTTCTTTTGGTGGGTCTGGTGGTCCTAGCTCTTTTGGATTTGGTTTAGATGATCTTTTTGGAAATTTTTTCAGCAGTAGGGGTAGGGGTGGTGGTGGTGGTGGTGGTGGTGGTGGTGGGAGTCAGTTTGGTGGCTTTGGCAGTTCGACTCGTTCTCAGTCTAGGTCCGGAAGCTCTGCTAAAAGTTTGAGGGCCATCAATTCACAAATATTTAAGAAAGAAATTGCTGATCAAGGGATGACTTGGCTTTTGTTATCTTATACACCTTCATTGGAGGGAAACCAATACTTTGAATCTGTTATACAGGAGGTTGCTAGTTCATTGCAAGGAGCTCTAAAGGTTCTTGTTTATTTTCAAACTGTTCTCTCTCTCTCTCTCTCTCTCACATACACACTCGTTAAAATTAAAGCTGCTTTGTCTTTTGAAGTGACATGGCTCATTGTGTTTTATTTGACAGGTTGGAAGCATTAACTGTGAAAAGGAAGTCTCATTTTGTAAGGAGCTTGGCATATATCCACGAGGAAATCCAAGGATTTTTGTCTATTCTTACAGGGGAAAGGAGAAGGGTTCTTTGGTGGAGTACAGTGGTGACTTGGCTGTTAGGGATTTGAAGTCTTTCTGTCAAGAGCAATTGCCAAGGTTTTCTAAACGAACTGACCTAAATAATCTTCAGCAATATGCAGCTGAAAAGTTGCCAAGGGTGATGCTTCTCTCCACTAAAAGAGATACACCTGTAATCTGGCGTGTTCTGAGTGGGTTGTATCACAAACGCATTGCTTTCAGTGATGCAGAGGTATGACATTGCTGGTCATGAATGTATTTATTTCTTCTATGTTTATATTTCTTACATTTAACAACAGTGTTTCACTGCTTTTTATGCTGTATTTTTACAACATGGGTGTAGAAGCCTAGAAAATTGTAAGCTTGTATGTGGAATTCTGGCTTTAGATAGAGCTAGGATGGTTAATAGGAAATAGTTAGCTATTAGCTATTCACACAGGCAGCTGATAATTAGGCTCAATAATCCTTTATGATGATCTTTTCCTAGGTTGTTATTTTCTTATTTAGGGAATGATGCCAGGTGGTTCTAATAAATTTTGAAGACTTAGTGTTTCAACTTGTATCATATGCAGGTTCATGATGTTTCTGATCCAAGACTGAAAAGATTAGGTGTTGATGCGCTCCCAGCTATCCTGGGATGGCTACCTAATGGAGAGATGCAAATTCTGGAAACAGGCATTTCTGTGAAAGATATAACATCAGCAGTTCATAGTCTTAGTATTCTACTTAATAGTTTTGAAAAACTAAGCAAAAAGGCAGATTCAGGTCAGGCCAAACAGGCGCAAACTGATTCCAATGAGAGACAGATACAGTTCCTTTCTCTGACAAACTTTGAGGTTCTTTGTGGCAAGAAAACCCCTGTCTGCTTAATTGGTGCCTTCAGGTCTTCTAAAGCTAAAGAAAAACTGGAATCAATACTGTCTTTGGTAAGTTATCTCTTACCCTTTTTTTTTTTATTGTAAATGGTTTTTCATCACTAAGTGGAAGCAGAATAAGGTATTACAATGCTGTTGTCATTTGACAATCATAATTACAAATATGCTTCTTCTTTTTTTTCGGTTGCTTTTATTCTTCTCTTCAGTAACTTGATTCTGATCTCAAGAAAGCACATAGACCTTGAAATTTATATGGAGTAGAACGTTGAAAAAAGTGAAGATGAATTCATTTATATTCATCCTGAAACAAAGATCAAATTGAAGAGTACGAAGTATGTCTTTTATGTAGTGACTAGAGAAACACTAATATTAATTTCAATTTCTGAATAATCTATTAAGAAAACATGGAAGTTTGTTAGTTATGCCTATCCCTGCCAACCTCTCATGGGCTGTGTGCATGTTGTAATTTCAGGTCTCTCAGAAATCACTATCACGGAAACCAAATCAAGCATCTGGTTCTAGGGACTCCATTTCCTATGCTCTCTTGGATGCGACAAAGCATCAATCGTTTTTAAAGGCATTTGATAAAACAGGATTTAAATCATCAGATAAGCTCTTAGTTGCCTACAAACCTCGGAGAGGGAAGTTTGCTGTATTTCAGGGTGATATGACTGTAGAGGAGGCAGAGAATTTCATCAGCTCCGTTCTCAGTGGGGATATACCATTTAGGGAAACACGAGGGAAGCCTGAACTCAAGTAGTAGGCAGTAACACTGGATTTTGCAGTATTAGAATATCATGTACATGGTAAAAGTGATAGCATCATTTGTTTGATACAAGCATGAAAGTGGATGATCTAGACAACGGAAATAGCCATCGATCTAGCTCTCGCAATCTCACTCTTAAGGTAATTTTGCATTGAGAAACAGAACTACTAGTAGAAATATGTGAATAACCCTTAAATTTTTGGGATGTGGATTTCAAGTCTGTCCAATGACTTTCTTGTCATGGAAGTCTTATTTCTATCTTATTTATCTTGAATAGAAATAGAAATGATTATGCTGTTCCCGTCTAAGTTGTGTCACTCTGGAGTCCTCTTGAAGAGACTTTATAAAGCAAATACCAAACATTCATTAACCATATTATACTTTACAATGTCATGTCTGAATGAAATTTATAATTTTTTTTCCCTCTCTTGATCATTAAAGATGAGTTTGATATGCTTCCAATACTACATTTTGCAAGGCCAAGGTTTTCTTGGCATCTGCTGCCTGTAACTACTTGAGGAAGAACGTGCTTTCATATTCCGATGAAATGTCATTGTGGAATTCTACTTGGAGTATATAGATTAGATGGATATGTTATGATCCATGATCCATCCATTACATTATGGACAGATTTTATCTTGCTACCTCTCTCTCTCTCTCTCTGTGTTGTAATATGGTATAATGATCTAGTAAGGGCACAGGAATCACTAATTAGGGTCTTTTCATAAAGTGATTTCAAATAAAATGTTGGAGTGAGATTCAAACATGAACATTAAAAGTTGCGATTTTTAAGGTTGAGAGAATTTCTCTTTCTCTTGTTTGAAATTAGAGGAATTTAAGATAGTGAGTGGTAGAGAGTAATGAAAAATTAATCATAAATTTTAATTCTCTTTTTAATTAAAATTCTCAAATAAAATAAAGTTGTAACATAACTTTTCCTTCCTCATTCTTATTTTCTCTCATTCAAATATAGAATAAGGCAATATAAAACAGCAATCAGTTTTTTTTTCCGAGCTTCAAATAGGACAAACAGTCCCAAGAATACAGAAACACACATAGAACCTTTCTATACACCCAAAAGATTGATTCTTCTACACAAGTGGGCCAAACTGTTCGGCTTCTGGTCATTTTTTTTTTCTACCCATATAGGGCCCAACCTGAAGAATTCTGTTTGAGGCTTTGAGCTTTGTTATTCCGATGCTGGGCTCAAAATTGTTGACAAAAACAATGTGTACAGTCATTCACTCACTTGTAGTTAGAGAAGTATTCCAAAAATGATAAACCCAATTCCTTTTTTTATGTGAATTTTACACGCTCTCCAATAATACAATTTGTCACACATGATAGCTTAGTTATAAATATGAGAAAATGTAATGGTAGATGTGGATGTAATATTGGAGATATTTTATGTATTTTGTAAGCAATTCTCAACACCATCATAGTTGGAAAAAAATATAAGCGTTTAACATGACTCAGTAATAAATTGATACCGTCTCTTTGTAGGAATGCTACATACATTTTTCGCTTATAAATTATTATATAATCTGTATATTTAATAAAATTTGATTTAAATTATTATAACTTATTCATTAAATTAACTTGTTCAAATCCTTCAAACGTGGTTATGAGTGCAAATTAGTGCAAGCAAAAATCTAGAAAAGGAATTCAAACAGTAAATTAGAGATAACTTACTCCAACAATTCAATTTATGTCTAACTTTGAATCATAGAAACATGTGTATTGACTACGTAGAATTTTATCAATTGTGCATGTAATCTCTTCAGTTATGTCAGCTTTTCATTTACTAAATCTAACATAACAAGCCAGGTACCTATGTCAGCTTATCGTGAGTTTGATGTTTGCAATAAATGTACTGTCATTCACTCGATGGTGATTAACTAACACTCGAAAATATATCCTTGTACTTGAAGAAATTGGTTGCACAATTAGGGATGGCAAAAAGTAATCTTTGTCAGATTTTTAAGTTAAATTTTGTTAGATCTTTATCAAGTCTGATTTTTTAATCTTCTAGAGTAGTAGGTTTCTGTCGAGTTCAGGTTGAATTTATTTCGATACGATTCATTGTAATCTCTGTAAGAAATTGACATTAGTATACCTCTTTAAATCATAAGATTTACACCTTACTTGGTTGGGAGGAAGATGGGGAGAAAAGAACGGAAAAAATAGTTATATATGATTTTTGAGATAAATTCCTTTATTTGGTTGGGAAGGAAGTTGGACAGAAAAAATGAGTGAGGCCCACAGCCATGCTTTCTGTTCAAAAGGGCGAGGAAAGGGGGCAGAAGTTGCATAGTGCAACTGTGGATCCCACAAGACAAAATTATAAAAAATTTAATATATTATAAATTATTTTATAATATATTATAAATACTAACATATAATTTTATAAATAATATTATAA
>JANHAO010018609.1:0-13536 GCA_026873985.1 Saraca asoca
CAATTTCTCTCTAAAATTTTTGATATGAAGGATATGGGTGATGCTTCTTATGTCATTGGCATAAAGATCTTTAGAGACAGACATAGAGCTATTTTTGGTCTATCACAGGGAACTTATATTAATAATGTTTTAGAGAGATTTCGAATGAAAGATTGTTCATCAAGTGTTGCCCCCATTATTAAAGGGGATAAGTTCAATTTGAACCAATGTCCTAAGAATGATTTTGAAAGAGAACAAATGAAGAACATCCCTTATGCTTCAATTGTTGGCAGTATAATATATGCTCAAGTCTACGCCAGACCTGACATAGTATTTGCTGCTAGTATGTTGGGAAAATATTAGAGTAATCTAGGTATGGATCACTGGAGAGCTGTTAAGAAAGTTTTAATGTACCTTCAAGGGACGAAGGACTACATGCTTATGTACAGACGAACGGATAACTTGGAAGTGATTAGTTATTCAGATTCACACTTTGCTGCCTACTTTAATTCACATAAATCATCATCCGGGTACATTTTCATGCTTGCCAGTGGAGCTGTATTATAGAGAAGTGTAAAGTAGACTTTGACAACTACTTTCACTAAAGAGACTGAGTTTGGTTCTTGTCTTGAGGCTACAATGCATGGTGTATGAATAAAAAATTTTATTTTTTAGCTTAGAATAATTTATTTTGTGTCTAGGCCATTAAAAATATTTTATGACAATGTATTTGTGGTCTTTATGGTTAAGAATAATAAGAGTAGTAGTCAAAATAAATATATCGACATCAAATACTTAGTCGTAAAAGAGAACATGTTAAGAATAAATCAATGATCATTGAGCATATTAACATTGAATTGATAATAATAAATCCTTTGATAAAAAACATGCCACCATTTATGCCACCATTTAAGTTTAAGGATCTTGTAGAATGCATGAGCCTTGATCCTTTAGTTTGATTTCGTTGTATGAAATGATGTTATTTTTTAATGAAACTCTATTTCAGTCAGGATTTTTCTCATTTTATCTTATATATATGCATATGCTTATTTTGTTTGAGAAATATCAATAAAGTTTAGACCTATAATAAACATAGGGTTTATTCATTCAGTATTCTGGAGTAATATTAAGATGCAAATACATGTGATACATAGAAGATAATACTCATTATAAGAGGAACTATCACTATGATTCATATATTTATTTGTTGCCTTGGCAAATTCTAATATGTATATTAGCCAAGTAAGAGAATGTAGGATAAGGCTGAACTATTGCACCAATGGGACAAGGACTGAATAATTGGACCAGTGCAACATCTTACCGAGAATTTTAGAACAAATAGATAGCAAGCCTTATCTCCTATTTTTAGCCAATATACAATGCCAAAAGGATTAATATTTACAATTAGTTTAGATAACTCTTAGCAACTAAAAATCTTGAAAGCCTTTGTGATGGGCCAAAAGGTTTTATAAATAGGGTGTTTTAGTCCTTAATGCTATCAATCATCCATATAGTAAAATCACCATCGTTCTAAGAAATTGAAAAATATTAGAAGCTCTCGAACGCTTTATGCAGAGAAAGGAGAAGCAGCAATCGGGGCATTAATGACTGGAGGAAACTAGCTTAACCTAACTTCCGCTATAACCATTATTTTTTATCTTTTAAGTGTTTAGAATACATTAACATTGTCATCTATATACTTTCCAAGGGACCGCTCACATTCAAAATCTTCATTTTAAATATCAAATCGCAATTTCACAATATGATTTAAATTCGATGCCAGAACCAATTTGAAACCGAAATGCAAGAAATGGGGACAAATTTCCAATTGCAACTATACAGATTATTACAAGATCAGGCTAAATAAGTAGAAATAGAGAGCCAAAGAACAAAACTAAAAGGATATGCTGGTCCAAGTGAAGTTGGCCACTTTTGAACATAGAAGCTATGCTGTTGAGCAGAACATCCTAGCAGTTTGAAGCCTACCAATCGCTGTTGAAACAAAAATGTCTTCCACCTGTCCTGATCCATTTTCATTAGTCGTTGCTCTTGCATCTGCTTATAGACAATTAACTTCTCTCTCAGTCTAACTTTGGGTACTTTCCGTCTTGCTGCCGCTTTTTTGGTTCAGCAGGGAAATATTTTATACCCACTAAATCACCAACTCTGCTGATAACCTAAATGGGGAGAATAATCCCAGCAAGTTAGAAGAATAAACAAATAATGGAAGTTAGAAACGTGAACAAAACTTTGAGAGATGCATTATCTTGCCAAATCTAACTACAAAAAACACTTTGATTTCTTAATATCTAATGCAAGTCAAAAACAGTATCTTCACACTCTGAAGGAAACCAAAATTTTCATATTCCCAGCTACCGCAAACACATTGCAAATGCAAAAAACTCAGCAACTACCATTCCACATTGAAGTGACTCATGCAACCATTGGAATGATGCACTGTGGGAAAGTTCAACCATTGAAGGAAAGTCAATGTATACCTCCAAGGCTTTGACAAGATCCTCCTTTGAATGAGAAGCAGATATGCATATGCGTGCTCTTGCCAAGAGTAATGGAGTTGCAGGAAATGCCACAGTAACAACAGCAACCTGAAACAACACCATTCAACAATAGCATGCATTAACAAAAAAACATACCATAACATATAGAGTGTCTCTACGAGGAGCATAATTGGTTGGATAATCTCACATTCTGCTTGAGGCATTCCCTTGAAAAGGCTGGGATTTTGGCAGGGTTGTAAAGCATGATTGGCATTACAGGAGAGTCATTATCTCCAAGAACCTCAAAACCCATCTTCTGCAATTCTGACCGGAAAAAATTGCTATTCTCGCGAATTTGTGCAAGTTTCTTGGCACCTATATGGAAACAACATGCTTTAAGGCTACATAATCAAATGACATGAATGTATAGATTTCTTGTGGAAGTGGAAAGCTTGAGAACAGTAAAAGTGGCAGCCAAACCTCTATTGGAACCATCCTCTCCAAGAATGACCTTTATGGAAGAAATTATTTGTTGGGCAGCTGGTGGTGAAATTGAAGTTGCATAGAGATGAGCTGGGCATGCATACTTCAAGTATTGGATAAGCTCCTGCCAGTAGATCCAAAAACTCAACATGAGAATCTGACTTTAAAATATTACACAAAAGAGATCCAATAATACTGTGTAGATGACCAAAAATTAATGCTGCAATGCACTGACACAACTAGAGAATAACATGACACAGTAATCTAAAAGGCAAGATCAACAAAAAATTCCACATATAAAACAAAGTTCTACAAGTCACTCCAACAGCAAAGAAGATACTACATGACTTCAGGCACAAGAAACTAACATTTCAAAGTTCCCTGCCACACCAATCCCCCTCCCCTTCTATAGGGCCTCTCAAATTTCACTTCAGGTACAACTAAATCAATTTTGTAATTCAACTAAGGGACAATACTGGTTTTAAACGAAAATAAAAAAATGTATGGTTCATGTATCATGAGACAAAAAAGACTTTAAGAATGTCGCATCCAACAGATTCAAGTAATCTACTATCTATGTTATTCACTAAATACAGTATGATATTTAAATAAGCAAACCTTGGATCCTGCAATATAACCTCCACAAGATCCAAATGATTTAGTGAATGTCCCCATCATGATGTCAATATCAGCAGGATCCACATCTAGGAGCTCACAAACACCTCTTCCTGTCTTGCCCACTGCTCCGATGCTGTGTGCCTCATCCAAATATGTATAAGCCTGCAGAAAATCAAAAGTAATATAAATAGATGGATAGGAGTAAAAAAAAACTTACTAAAGTAAAGTTAATCCAAACCACCACCACCACACCCCCCCTCCCCGGGCGCGTGCGCGGAAATATCCCATTCAAAATTACTGAAATAAAAAGTTAATCTTAGATTCCCTCCTTTTAGAAAGAAAAACCTATTTTATCATTTTAGAAATTTTGGAAGATGTCGAATATAAAACAAAAGGAAAAAGGCATGTGGAAACAGACAAAAGGAATAGCAGCAAGTTATACATCAGCTCAAGCTACCATGTTAACCGACCTTATATTTTTTGCACATAGCTATGATCTCTGGAAGTTTGCAAAGCTCCCCTTCCATGCTGTATATCCCCTCAACAATAACCATTATCTTCTTCCAAGGCCTATGGGTTCTTGGTTGTCCTTCTGCAATTTGTTCCCTTAAAACCTCTTCAAGATGAGATGGTGCTGCAAGCAAGATGGTCAAGGCGAAAGCAAATGAATAATGGTGTGACCTTCAAAAGTTCCATAACATTAATGTGAGAACAGCCAGGAAGATGAAATGATAAAAATAGCAACCTAGCAGCCAAGTACAACACATACAAAAACATGCTTATTGAGGCATGGAGCGAAGTTACTCACTGTTGTGCTGAAAGACACGGATAGTAGCTCCAGATCCTCGTGCACCATTGACAATGGAGTTGTGGTTCAATGAATCACTGATAATTAAACTTCCCTGTCAAGGAAAGCTACACTGATAAATAATTATGCACATATTAACATCTCTGCAAAGCATTCTCACTAAACATTTTACAAACCTTCCCCATCAGGACCGGAAGAATAGCGGAGTTTGTCACATAGCCCATACCAAATACTATAGCAGCTGGCTTTTGAACAAAATTTGCAACACATTCCTCCAACTCGTTGTGTAGATCAGTCGTTCCTGTTGGAGAAGCCAAAAAATGAGGTAACTTGATTAGACATATGCATAAATGAACAAACAAAACTTTGTTTCGCTGGTAATCTACAAATTAATATACTTACCCCCATCTACCCGGCTGCTGCAGGTGCTCTGACAATATTTATTCAGTGAGTCAACAACACGGGGTGTGCAGTATTCATCTGCTGCAGCAAAGCCAAGATAGTTGTATGATCCCAAGTTAAGACATCTGCTTATTTTTGTGGTTCGTCTGCATCGGGAAGAGAGAATGAACATACATAAATTTCTGATGCAGCAGCTTGAACTAAAAACAAAATTTATGAGCCTGTAAATCAAATATGGAGTTATACTTCAGTGTCTTGTTATTATCATTTGAGTAGCGTTCCACAACATCAAACCAAGCATCAGGAGCACTTGCTATCGGTCTCCCAAAGCAATCCTGTCAAAAGGAATATAGAGAATACCACTTCATATATGAACAGTTATTAGAGCAAATATGCAAAGTGTCAGTCTTTGGTAGTTATGTAGCATTTGACTTGGTTTTAAAAAAATTAAGAGAAAAATACAGTTTATCCACCTATGGCATGCCTTACTTTGTCCACATGTGGTTTAAAATATCGAAATTGACCCACCCTAATGTTTACTATGTTAGTACTATGGCCACTTCAACTATTTTTCCATTCAAAAACAAATGGACTACGCATATAATATTATTTGTCCCTCGTTAAAGCCACAAAATCAAAGATTTAAGATTGTGTGAATGATGCCATAGGTTTAGCAACATATTTGATTTCAACTTTGAGTAAAATGCCACTTCATGAGTCAAATAATATAGCATGAAGTCCTGTTCACCTTATCTTTGCTTGCTTGGATTAATTTTGTAGGTTTAATGGGGAAAGAAGAAAGATCATGCAAAGAAAAAATGCAAATTCCATTGATTTTTTTATGGAAAATTATTTAAAGTGAGCAAAGTGTTAATAAAGCAAACCAAATGTAGGTCAATGACACACTCACAGGTAGGCAAAGGGCCATACCACCTTTTTCCAAAAAGAAAAATATATATATATATATATATGTATATATGTATTCCACATGAAAAATGAATCTTGTAATATCCAATATCGGAGGGCCGAAGTTGTGATCCTTATAACAGAGTGATTTGGAATATGTTTTGTCAGCAATGCCACTACTTAGTAACATGTAATGTAATTAATCCGTCAAACCTTAGTTCTAACCAAGTATGTCCGAGAAAACACATTATGCATTATTACGCAAAAAGATAATATAACAGAAATGAAATTGAAGCAATGAAATACCTGAATGCGAAGATATAATCGGCGAATATAAAAATCTTCAAGTCCTAAGCAGATCGGGGCGTAACCCTGCTTTCACAGACAACATGTTGGTAAGAACATATCACGTAACATTTCGAAAGCAGGAATCAACAAAAGCCAGAGAGACAGCACACGACGAACCTGAAGATTGTTTGCGGTGCAGCAGTCCAAAATTCTCCTGAAGAAATCTCTGAGTTGACCGAACGCAAAGAGCAAGCCATAGCTGAAGTAAGTGGTTAACGCGGTCAAATACGGGATTGAAATCATCTTCAACCTCAAGAACCACTTTTACCGAAAACAGAAACGAGAGCCTGAATCAACCACCAGAACCAGATCCAACAGCTAAATTCGAAAGAGAAGTTACGTTTCCCACGGAGCTTCAGCTTGCTCGCCGGTGATACAAATCCGAGCGGAGCCCCGTCAACCCGCCGGAGAGATAGACAGACGAAGGACAGAGATGCCAATTACAAATAAATAAAATAAATAATAGCTATAGTTATTTGTATTCTGAGATCGGGGTTGGCTGGTCAACCGTTAGGACATAATTTTGGAACTTCCTCCTAATTACCTGCTGGCTGCAGGTTGTTCAGGCGGATTCCTTGATGCATGTATGTTTTGAATTTCTAGTGAAAATGGTGTATTTTCTTATTTTCTCAATCAAGTATTTAAATCAAAGAATTTTACCATTACAATTATTATTTATTTATGCGATGCCATTTTAATTAAAAAAAAGGACGGATGAAATTCTTTTGTCGTTGTCATTAAAAAAATTGAAACTCTTTTATAAAAATTAAAATTCTTGATTACTTTTAATTTTTTGTATTTATTAACCAATGCTATAAGACATTAATTAAAAATATTTAATGATATTGAAAATATATAATTTTTAAAAATTTACATTATTTTATTTATTTTATTTTCTAAATTTTCTAAAAAGTTGAGAATAGATTAAATAAAAACATGTAAGTTTTTGAAGATTTTATATTTTCAATATAAATAAATCCTTAATTTTTTGATGATATGATTCTTTTTTTGTTTATATAGTGTAAAAAAATAGAAATATTTGATTATACTCATTACACTTAAATCACATGTATTAAATTAATTAGAGAAGAAGTACATCATTAGAAAAAGAATTTACATCAATTTATAATAAAAAATATAGTGTATCATTTTCTCATTAATTTAATGTATATAACTTAAATGTATTAGATACAACTAAATTTTTTTCATAAAAAAAATTACGTTATCAATTAATTGAATTTAAACTCTAAAAAACAATGTTGACTGCCGGTTATGGATTATGGGGAAGTATGTTCAAGAGTCAAGCTAGGAGGCGGAAAAAGTGATTGGGAAATCGGGAATGGCCAAATCCTAGACAACATCTAATTCGGAAGTAAGTTTGTTACCATTTTGAACCAGGATATGTGAAATTTACTCTCAGGGAATGTGTGGCTGGAGATTTTCTAGAAATTCAAAAATCAATTTTCTTATTGATATTTGTAATTTATTACCATTTCTTAATTTTTAGTCTCATATTCTTTATTATTAGTTTTTTATTTTGATATCTTATTTTTTTATTCTCATTTTTCATTTTTATTAAAATTACTTTTTATTGTAGACTCCACACACTATTAAAAGTGTAGTATTTTCATAGCCAATTTTAAATATTATTAATCTCTTGTTTAGAATATCTGAAAATAAGATTTTATTTTATTTTTAAATAAAATTTAAATTTAAATTAAAAAGAATTTATTTTATTTTAAATTTCTATTTTGATTATATTTATACTATTATAAAATTTATTAAAGAATTTTGTTAGAACTCATTTAATTTTGCGTGAAACACATGTTACATTAATTATTTTTTATTTTAATATTTTATTTATCATTATATCATGCATTAAAATTCACATTTCAATTAAATTATATATATATTTTTTAATATATTTCAAATAAAAGAATTTATTTATAAATGAATTGATAATTATTTTTATATTATTTTTAAATATTAAAATTTATTTATAAATAAATTGAAATCATTTCTATTAAAATAAATTAAATTAAATTTAAAAAAAAAAAGTTATTCCAGGCATAGCATTAAAGGCTTGACCACGAATGCACATCTAATTTAGGCTGGCCATAACTTTTTCAATTAAAATTTGTAACACATTCATCTTGAACTAGTAGACCAAAACTTTGTATTCTAACAATAATAATTCTATTACTTCTCATTTGAAAAATATCATTCAATTTATCTAAAATTTGATTCATATATATAATTATTTATAAGTTCAATTTTAAATAAATTAGAATTTACTTTTTTCCAAATAGTTTGATTTAATTAATGAAATTATTTATCAATTTTGTTGAAATAGGCTCCTTGATATTCTAATTTTTTTTATCATAATTTTGCATTGTTAATATCATTATTTTTTAAATTGTGCGATCTAAGGTTTTTTTAGCATATCAACGTTCATGGTTTTATCTTCATCTAACTCTGTTTCTATTTATAATCTTCTAAACTCTATTCGACTTAGGAAAAAAAAATGTCAACTATTTTAAATAGGGAAAACATGTAAAAAAAAAAAAAAAAACCCACCATCAACTTTATGATAGTTAGACACTTATTTTAAAAATTTGAAATCAAAACTTTAAATTATATAAAGTATTAAAATTAGAATTTATCATCTATTTAATTAATCATTTTATTAAATTATATATTTTTTCATAAATTTTTAAACAAAAGTCTTAATATTATTATATTTTGTTAAATTATGTTATTTTTATCAAATAATTTCTATGTTATATTATTAATAAAAATTAAGTTAATTATATAAACTTTCAATTAAATATATAAAAATAAGTTTAAAACTATATTAAAAATAATATGATAAATTAAAATATAATAATATATTAATTTTTACATAAAAATTATGAAAAAAATAATATATTTTAATAAAATAAATAATTAAGTAAATAGTAGATATTAATTTTAAGATTTTATATGATTTAAAACTTTATGTGAAGTTTCTAAAATAAAAGGAAACAAAATCTAATCATTTCAAAATTGTAGTTTCTTTTTTAATATTTTCCCCTTTAAATATGCGATTGGTACCCAATTGTTCAATACGGTGGGAGTTGCCGCCCAACGTAAGACTGCCATCTGATTAAAAATTTTCACTGACAAGAGATAATTGACATAAATCATCAAATATGAATTAGATTAGGAGTTGGGCTATGATGCCTACTTCAAAAGTACATAATAATTTGTTTTGTTTTTTATACTAACAAATCAATATGATTTTTTTTTATAGGATGGGATGATTTATATATATTTCTATAAGTCTATAAGTAAGTATTTGCTTAATTGTAATTTTAGTCCTTTTAATATATAAATTAATCATATTTAATTTTTTTATAAATTATTTTATTTTTAATTCTATTAATACATAAATAAACTAAATTTATATTTTAGTATATAAAAATAATTAGAAATTTTGGACAGATAATGTTCTAAAGAAGCATACAACTAGATTCATTTGGTGCTGTCTTCTGTCCTATTCTCATTATATGTGGGATATACACGTATCCTTTAATAACTTATATGCAACAATAATATAATATGATGACTCTATGTACTAGTAAGTAATTTTATAAATAATTTTATGAAAGTTGAGTTTTCTATTATTAAATCAAAATAAATCATTTTTGAGATTTATGCAATAGATACTGACTCATAATCCTATATGACTGTAATTTATTAAATAAAATTACATCTAAAATATTTCTGACTATTAGACAATTTTATTCCTCATTCTCTCTTAACTTTAACTATTCAATTTCTACTTCTCATTCCATTGGATCTATTCATCTTTTTTATATTTTTTATTTCTTCCTTTAACAATTTTTTCTTTTTTTTTAACTATAATTTAAATATTTGATGTCGTATAGCTCATCTTTAAGAGGATAGCTAGATTTTGGAGAAATAAAATAAATTGTTGGAGGGAGAAATAAAAAATATGAAAAAAATAAAAAAGGGAAATGGATAGATTGAGGTGGAGAGAGAGAAAAAAAAAGAATAATTAGAGATAAAGTGGAGAGAATAAATAAAGTGAAGAGAAATTTTAGGAACAGTTTAATATAATTTCACTAAAGCATAGCATATGATCATTGTACTAATTGTTAATTATCTATAATCAGCACTCTTATCTTCCCATAAATTAAATATTGGTTCTTTTCTTTTTAATCTTTTTATTCTCATAATTGAAACCAAATAATTCAAAATAATAATAAAAGAATCAAATTGTTATCATTTCATTTAAAATCCAATTTGATGATTTAAAAAAAAAGAGAAAGATTTAAGAAAGATTGTGAAGTATAGTGCAGGTTTTAAAGAAATAAAAGATATAATTGGACTTAAAATAAAGATCTTAACTAAATAATAGTGTAATAGATAATAAGGAGTGTGTAAATAAATTAATAATAAGTTTAAATTACTGAAATATGATTTAAACTAGAATAATACATGTGCATGCATAGTTACATTGTAAAATATGAATAGGATCTATTTATTAATTTATATAAATTATGTTAAAGATTTAATGAAATTTATAAGTAATGAATGTTTGTAATGACTATAAAATGATTTAAATGTATACTAATTATTTTAAATATAAATATCAAACAATAATAATATTTGTTTATTTAGTATCTCGTGAAATGCTTGAAAGTTTGTTTGATTATAAGAAAGTATAATTTAGAAAAAAGAGAAAATATTTCAATAATAAACAGTAAAAATTCAATTAATAAATCAAAATTTAAATTGAAAAATTTATATTAGACATAAAAATAATATAAGAATTTGATTTTTTGATGTCTATCACTCAATTTTAAAATATCATAAGTAAGATGAATAACGATAAATAAATAGTAAAATTTTAATAAAAAATTAAAATTAAAATTAGAAATTTATAATAAACATAATGCTAGAAATTTAATTTCAAGAGATTAATTAGGATTTCAGATATAGGAAATGACAATACCAATACATAAGATTTTAGGCAAGGTGGTTGTATTTGGAAAAGATTTCTAACAAAATTTACATGTTATTCCAAAGGCCAATTGAAAAGATATCATACATGCAACAATTAATTCTTTTTATCTATGGGATCATTACAAAGTTCTGAAATTGACAAGAAAAATGAGGCTTTTAACAGGTTCAAATAAAGGGTCAACAAGTGATATTAGAGAATTCTCATGGTAGATTTTTGATATTGGAAATGACAATGCCAATAATCAAAATGATGACAAAGCAACAATTGATTATCAAATTTATAATAGGAAGTAAAGTAGAAGACATTGTTTATATTCTACAAATGCTTTTGATTCCATGAAATTCACGTTTGCTATTCAATTTTCAACAAAAACAATTCTTGTTACAAGTTTGTTTTGCCTTGATTATCAAAAGAGATAATGGCAATCTCTTTTATTTGTTGGGCTTTATCTACTTAGACTAGTTTTCAATCTTGGTCAACTGCATGTTGCATTATTAAAGGTTCAAAGTAGAAAGAGGCTATAGGTGCTCATTTGTGATGATAAATGTCAACTAACAAACACAACAATAAATGTAGTATCTAAAAAGGTTTTCAAGAATGTAGTTTAAAGGTGAGTATAAAATATAAGTTTATCATCTATAAATATGTTAATATTCTAAACTCGTTGAAAATTTATTTCATAAAACTTGTTATATATGCATTGACATTTTATACTTTCTTCTTTACAGGTTGTGTGGAGAAGTTTTGCTCAATATATGTATTATGCTCGTTTAAAATATCAGATTTTCATATGTTGTTATTTTGTGTTGAATTTATGTTATTTATATTGTTATAGATTATGTGGATTTTTCATTTGAAAGAAACTAAGAGAATGTTTGGTAAATAGCTTTTTGATAAGCTTTTACCTGATTTATGATATTTTAATTATTTAACTAAGTCAATCAATTATTTTTAAATATTTGATAAATAATTATTTTAATCAATTTTTTTGTCCTCAAAAAGTTAATTTTAAAAATTAAAGAACTCAATTTTTTTAATTAATTATTTGATATTTAATGTACAAAAAGGACACCATTATTCCTAATCAATTTAGTTTTTTAACACCCTTCCCCTTGTATATTATTTGATTATTCATCCATTTTTTTCCCATCATCAACTTATAAAAATGAGTAATAATAATAAATTTATTTTTATTTAAAATTATTTATTACTTAATAAAAAATTTATAATAAATTATAATTATTTGTTTATTAAAAGAATATATAATAAATAATAGATTCTAATTATTTATTTCTTACCTAATTAGAAGCGCGGAAAACGTGTGAAAAGGAAAAGGAGCGTGGAAAACAAGCGCGGAAAATGGAATTTCCATGATTGGTTGGTGCGCAGAAAAGGGACAAAAAGAAAAACGTGCGGAAAAATTGGCGTGGGGATCGCGGCTTTTTTTTTTTCCTGTGCTGAAGTGCGTAGAAAACTTGAAGAAAATTTACAGTGCATTGCCATTTTCTTCGAAACCCGACCTCAATTGAGCAACGAAGCTCCCGGAACACTCCTCCGGTCACTCCGCCGGCTAAAGTTGCTTCATGCCTCCGTCAACCTCTTTTTGCCGACCTGGTCCAGCACAACTTGCTGAAGTTGTTGTCGTCCGACAATTACGGCTTCACGTCGTCAACTCACCGGCGGTTCACAGTCCGGCAGCTCCCAACTCACTCATGGACTGAAGCGGCCATCGATTCATGCCTTCCTACAGAGTTCTTCCTCTTCTACACAGCAAATTTGCATCTTCTTGCTTTCCTTTTCCCTAGAGATCTGCATCTTCAACAGGAAATCTACTTTTTCTTGCATTGTTGCTCGCCGCAGTAGGTGTTTGCCCATTGTTTTGTGCAGGTCAGCTCCCAGAGTTGGAAAGAGAAAATGGGAGCAGAACAGGAGAAGTAAAGGTTAAGGTTAGGGAGGTGCACCTGATTTTTTATGGTTATTGAAGACGACGAGATGAGAAATGAATGCGCTTCGATTCTTTTTTATTTGATTGACGAATTTGTCCTGGGCTATCTGGCTTTTTGTTCCTGTTGCTATTTACTTTCCCCTATTACTCCCGGTATATCTCTTTTGTCTATTATTTTCTAGTTTCTACCCTTTCTCAACAATTGTTTACATGATGTCTGTCTCTTTGCCAGATTGTTTAAGACTTGAAATAAACCGAATTCTCTGTCCATTTATATATTCAATTTTTAATTTCATTCAAAACTTATTATACTTTAGATATATATATATATATATATATATAGGATGTTGCTGTATAACTTCTTTAATAAAAAAATAATTTTGCATTTTTTGATTAGTAGACGTCTAGTTGTCATCATATTTTGTTATAAGCAGAGTAATAGAAATGTGCAATTATGGGTTTTAATAATAAAAATTTTAAATCAGTGAAAAAATAGAGTAATAGAAATGTGCAATTA
>JANHAO010018610.1:0-13571 GCA_026873985.1 Saraca asoca
AAATATTAATTTTACATAATTTTATATAAATTAATTATTTATATTAAAAATATTAATTTCATATAAATATTAATTAATATTAAATGATAGAATTTTATATTGATTTAATATTTTTATTATATTAAATTATTTATATTAAAAATATTAAATTAATATAAAATAATATTATATATTAAATTAATATATGAAATTAATCCTACCCAATTTTGGATGGAATGAATATTCCATCATTTGATGGAATTTTGCATTCCATGGAACGCAAAATTTCATCTATTCCATCCAACTAAACTATATAATCCTTAATTTCATTTCTTATTCCTTTTCCATTCCATCCAACCAAACACCACCTAAAAGATTCGAGGAATTTTTTTTTTTTGTTAAAAACTCAATTTTATTAACTTTTTGTTTGCTCTAAACTCAAAAATTAATAAGCCAAATAAGTGGTGACCTTTCCTAAAAGTGATAGAAATTTTAAGAAATTGTTTCTTTCATTATTTTTTTTCTTTGTTATTATGGCTAGTTGTCATGATTTGCCTTGAGGAGATGGTGAAAATTTTATGATTTAGTGATCCACAAAAGTGTAAAATGTCAAAATTAATTTCTTAAAAATATATAAATTTGTTTTAGTACATTATTTATGATTTATCCTAATTAACTTCTAGTAGTGATCAAACCCTTACATCAGTATGATTTCTCAAGCTAGCTAATCACCCATATAATTAATAGGTGGACAAAATTCGGATTGGATTGAATTTGAATTAAGTTTACTTTAATATCAAGATATCTTTTCCGAATTCAAGATTGGCTGATACAAATATTTTGATATTTTGAATGAACAAACCCACTCTTTTTTTAGAAATGGGAATGTCCTTGTCCAATCTAATTTAAACTCAATTTTAATATTTTGATATATATAAAATATAATTAAAATTTATAAACATTTAAAATATATGCATATATTATATTTAATATATATATAAAGAAAAAATATTTCAAGAAATATCATTGTAGATACAAAAATGTAAAACCAACTGAGTGGCCTAAACGGATCAGAAATAAAATATTCAATCCAAGGCTTAAATGGGTAGGTTAAAATGTCTTACCTAAAAAAAAAAAATGAATAGTTTAACTTTGTAATGCTTAATTTCTATTTGCTATTGATTGATTTTTCACTCTTCAACTTCTTTGTGTTAAAAAAAAAAAAAAAAACCCACCTTTTGGTCATCTAATGCATAGAAATTATGTTATATTAGGAATGAAATTAAACACAAAAAGGAATTGTAATCACATATTTATTTATTGTATATATTTTTCTCTTTTTTTTTTTTGGTTGATATCTATTATGACACAATTTAATACAACCTATGATTTCCAGTTGACCTACTTAAGTTGATCGACTAGGTCCAGTTGGTGAAGTGACAGCAATTGGTTGGGACCTTAACCGATTGACCAACTACATCAGGTCCATCGACCTATACGTAAGACTTGGCTAAAGGAGAGATTAGTGAATTAATTACCTGATTGATGCATGATAAAAGGTATTACCCAAATCTGCATAAACAATGTGATCACATCAACTACCTAGTAGGAATCTCATCGATGTTAGCAATACACCGAAGGCACGTGATAATATTCTATTCATCCAAAAACATGCTAATTGGTATGTTTTGCATCTATATATACTAGCAGGTACCCCTCTTTTAGACTATTTTTGCTACATTACTGACACTCTATTGAAATACTAATTTGATTATTAGAGCATGCTCGACGGACCATTTCCATCGCATGTGGCTAACTTTGTTGTGTTTGCAAGTCACTTCCAAGCTTCTTCTTGCTTTGTCGATTAGCCTCACTAACTAGAGAGTTTCATTTGGCATCGCTTATGGCTTTTTCAACCACCATTATGTCTCATTACTCACATTTGCAATTTTCTCATGCTTCGTCACCAAACAAGCATTATCGTTGTGAAAGGGCTAGAAACAATCACCATAGTCCACTTTGAGCGCTATGCACTGCTAGAGTAAGTTTGCCTATTGCGTAAAGAGTTAGATGTTTTTCATCATGCCCAAGCATAGTCCACTTTGCCTCCACCACCCCTTGGTCCTTTGAGAATTGTTATCAAGGAGGCTGATCCAATCACTTTATGTTATCCTTAAGTAACCCAAACCCATCACATTTTTGCAACTTCACAACCTCGACTATTGAACCTAGTCACTCTATCATCTCCCTAAGTAACCTAAACTCATTCTTGCAGTCTCACTACCTCTGGCACCCTCTTGTAGGTGCAACCTTCCATTCTTGTTACTTCTATACTGATGACTACTATGTATTGTCATCATTAATCCTATGCCTCTATGCCTCACAAACATCCTAAGACCAAATTCTGATTGGACTACTTGTTAACAATGTTTGCTTTGCTTTGCCACAAGTGACTAATGTCTGCACCATGTTACTCCCACCCAAGAGCCCTATGACCCACCTAACCCAACTATAGACCTTATCCAAACCTCCAGTTAGCTATCCTTTTGCAAAAGGAAAACCACCTATTTTTAGCGACTATGAAGACTACTTCTCTACCTTCCCACTTAAAACTTCCAACTCATATCAAGCCATATGATGATACAACAGATGTGCAAGAACATTTAGAGCCATTCCAAGTGATGTTGATACTATCAGGTGCTCTAAATGCTATCATGTGTTAAGCCTTCTTTACCACCTTAAAAAAAGCTGGCCTGGGATGGTTTACCACCTTACTTAGGCAATCAGTTGACAATTTTTGCCAACTTGCGAGAGTACACTCTCATATTTGCTTACGAACATATTGTGTATAGGACTTTGATTATATGGGTGACAAAATTCATAATGCCCCATTTATCTATCCAAATGTGGCTCGAGTTTATTGGAAAGCTGGTATGTCAGCCAAGAGTTGACATCATGCGCTACATGGTTTCAGCTAGAGAGCTACTGCCCTATAGCAGTTGGTATTAGAGCATGACTGTGCTATGGAGAGCAGATCAAATAAGCTATGATTGGTGGATTTGGCTTGTTGAAAGTATATGAGGCTTGTGAGTGAAGCTGATACTCATTGAAATAGCGAAGGCATAATGATAAGGACTTGATTAAGAGGGTTGTAAAAGGTTGAAGCAACTCAAGGGCTAGTGTATGAGATATTTTAGTCAAGGGAACATTAACAGTGCATCAAGTGCAAAGTGTGTAGAATTTGATAGGCTTACTATACAAATGGGATATTAATTATGCGATCATTCAAAGTATCATTTGAAGGAATGCAAAACTACATAAGAGAGTGAGAGATTTGATGGCTTATTTAGTGGGAGGAAGCCCTGAAAGAAGCACTAATCTTGCAGAGAAACTTGACTATGTTCATGAGGGACATATGAGCTGTTGGTGAAGCCTAGAGGACTAAGCCATGGTCGTTCTAGAAAATATGGCCTTAATAGGCAGTTGACACATCTTACAAGATGATACATCTTTTTTGATGTGTTGAGCAGACTAATCTTATTAGAGGAGTCCAAAATCATGTTAGAGAACGTGAATCTTACTTGAAGGAGTAAGCTTGGAGGGGACATAATTGATCTAGGAAAGATCGATTGTGCATTATCACGTGGGTGTAATGAGTGAGCTACAACACTTATCCATAAGATACAAGACGAGATGCTAAAGGAGCTAGCACATCATAGTTGCATGATAAGTGGTAAGGATACTTGATATAGTGAGTTAGAGCTACATAGTCGCATAGTGAAGCAGTGACAATGACTCGAGGCATGGTGGACTAGCACTATATTGTCACAAGACAGACTCTTTGGTAAAGACTATGGGGTTACAATTGCTCGTCCACAAGCAAAGTGAAGGTTGAGCTAGATTGGAGGATGCTTAATGCTTAACCCCCATCAAGAGGATGTGCTCAAAGAATGAGTCATCAAAATGATACACTCGGACTAGGCTATAAAAGCTTGGACATCACACAATGTCACTTGAGAAGGGGCCATGAAGGTCAAGATGCTAGATATACAGCATCAACTCCAAAAAGACTATAATGGTCAAGATAAAAAAATAGGTGTCAATTTAGAGAGGTCAAGAGGACCTAATCAATTATGAAAGTAACGTAGTGAAGTATAGTGGATTGATCAAACCTAACACAAGTAGAATTGTGAGGAAGGAATAGGACTTGCAAGCAAGCCATGTCTTGCTGGCCAAGAATGATCTTGCATGTGAAAAAGCCATGAGACTTGCATCTTTCACATTGCTAGAATAGGATAATAGATGTAAGGCTATCTGTCAGTAGATGTCCGAAATACCAAGCAACCGCACAAATTATGGAAGTAGCACAAACTTATGTTATAGAGGTAATGAATCAAGAGTTATGTAGGGATAGTGTGTTGCAAACTATATAGGTAGTGAGGTAAACACACGTTGTAGAGGCAATAACTCAAATGCTATAGCAATAGTAGGGCAGGGGAACTTGTAGAGGCAACAAACCAAAGAGTTGTGGAGACAGTGGCACATGAGTTTGTGTCTGGACAAGAAAGTAGGGTTTGTATAGGTAGCAAAGCCTAAGACACTAAAGTTATAAAGGCAACTACCTAAAGATTACAGGAGAAGCAAATGCTTAATGGTACTAGCTCAAAGAGACAAAGGTAAGAGCAAGTTAAAGGAGTTGCCGAGAAGCAGTAAACTGACAACTATCTTGAAAGCTATGTTAGGTTGAGGATATCATTCATAAAAGCCTCTTGAATGATGTTAGCTCAAAGAGACAAGCATGGAGTGATTGAAGGAGAAGCTCAAGTAGAGCAAGCTGAAGACCCACATGAAAATTCAAGAAGCCAATGCTTGATAAGAGAAAACCTTGATGGAAGTTGTGTCAAATGGAAGTGTCAATGAGGGCATTGACATTTAAAGTGAGGGAAAATGTCACACAAGTTAGCCTTGTGAACTAGTTTGATAAACAAACACGCTCAATTTTGGACGTAACTTGGTAAAAAAAATCAAGTATGAAGAGAATGTCTTATAGTGCGAATTTGGGAGCAAATATACTTGTGTATTATTTTTCCTATTTTTTTTTCTCATTTTGATGGTATTTATATCATTTTAGCATTGATAATTTGCCCAATGCAATTAGAAAAGTACATGGTTGCAATCCTTGCACTTTTATATTTGCGTCTATATAAGATAGAGCATTAGAACCCTTCCGAGCTAGGCAAAAAGCTTTTATGTTAAATAAAAAAAAAAGTTATGTTTACTTGTGCCATTAGGATTTTAGTTTAGAATACTCATTAGAGGGATGCATCCAGTAACTTGGGTAGGCACTATGACATGGGCTAAAGATCAGAGTGTAATGACTTAGAGACTCCCCCTACACACTTAAAACTATGTAATGAGACATACATTAATGAATGGAGTTATTGCACTCCTTATTTAAGAAGTCCTATCTCGATGTAAATTAGAGACTAATTATATAGTGCATTCTTTGAGACCCGGTATATACGAATGCTTCGATTACACACTCATATTTACTTATGGACATGTTATGTATACAATTTTGGTTGTATCGATAACAAAATTCATAATGCCCCATTTATCTACCTGAGTGTGGCTTAAGTTTATTAGAAGGAACACAAGCTGGAATGTGGGCCAAGATTTGGCATCATGTGTTGCACAATTTCGATTAGAGAGCTACCGACCCGTGCTCATTTGTTAGATACTCTCAACTTTGCATATCTCAATAAGTTGTTGGTGTGGTTTGGTGGTATGTAGGCTTAAATCCCAATAAATGGTATTGTTAGGCTCCTTCCTCACTTTTCACAACATGGTTTCTACCCATTGAGTCTTTAGGCTTTAATAATAGAGATCGAAGAGTGAATAAAGAGACCTAGCTTCTACTGTTAATTTTATATTGCTTCCACTAATCAATCATGATTGCTTTATTAAAGATGTGATTTAATTGTGATGTTCTAACTCTTATACATGTGATCTTGAATTTTGGATCTCTTCCTACAATCGGTCCCCTCATGAGGGTTTCCAAACTACTCATATAAATTTGGTTGTAGATGTCCAAAGCTCAGGGGGGAAAATGTTTTCTTCTTCTTCGAGAAGGGCAAAATGGGAATAACATATCCAACACCGAGGGGTTGTATGTCGTGAGGTCAAAATTTTAGGGAAAATGAGAATAATTTACTTTTTATTTAAAGAAATATTATCTTGTGTTGCAACCTACATCCTTGATTAATTAAATAAAGAAATGTTATTACCTATATGATGCACTAATACTTTATATAGTAACCGTGTCCGCATGTTCGACACTCATCGACATCGACACGAATCGTGTTGGGACTGTGTCCATAATTTCAAAAA
The DNA here is from genome assembly GCA_026873985.1 of Saraca asoca. NCBI lineage: Eukaryota > Viridiplantae > Streptophyta > Magnoliopsida > Fabales > Fabaceae > Saraca > Saraca asoca. The sequence goes on from JANHAO010018610.1 coordinate 6,370, forward strand.
GTTTAGACACTCATTTCTTATTTCGACATGTGTGTCAAGCTCGATTCTAAGGCCATATCCGTAATTTTAAAAAGTTCAGACACGCATTCTTTATTTCAACACCTGTGTCAAGCTCGATTTTCAACTTATGATTTATTATGCCCTGTAATTTAATATTATAAGTACTTATTTTCATATAAAAAAATAATAATTAAAATATATATTTACAAATAAGCAGAATATTTTTTAATATTTACAAATGTATCCCTATATTTTTATTATTTACGCATATCCCTTACGTGTCAGTGTCATATATTTTTTGAAAATGCCATATCCCTGTGTCCGTATCCACATTTTCTTGTATTCGCGTGTCGGTGTCCGTATAACATAGGTTATTACATTTCCTTTCCTCTCCTCCTTCTATATGTAAATATAACATAATTTTCCCAAGAATAAGAAGTATTAGAGTTATCTTCAAGTACTCCTTAATTTCAATGATATTATACTTGATTGATTGAAATTACATTTCTTATTAAAATTTTTAAATAAAAAGAAAGTTATGAAATAACATTTCCTTTTACTTTTTCTTTCATTCCCTATCCAAATAGAACATAATTTTTAAAGGAATAAGATACTAAAATGTGATAAAAAGGTTATAATGTTATCTTAAAGGTGCTTCTTGATAACAATGGTATTATACTTATTCACAGACATATAAACATAAATTTCAGGGTTAGTTCAACAATAAAAGAGTGAATATTCAGTGATGCATATAATTTTAATGTGAAATTTACCTTTTAGTGTAGGCCTGTCTTGAGAAATATCCTCCTAAATCCTTCAGGGCAAGAGTGCATGGGCAGTTTTGGCTCATATGCGCATAAATTAGCTGACCAATAAAATAAATTGAAAAAGTATAGATAAACATATTAGCTAGTTTGGATGCTGTTAACTAACAACTAACACGGTTGCATACCGTTTCATAGATTGAATTTTTTTTAATCAAATATATCGTAGATTTATAACCTTATATACAGATAATATTTGTAAAATTTTAGATTGATTTGAAATTATTTAATACTTCATCCCTCAACGTTAAAATTGATGTATTAAATATATTTTTTAAACATGAGAAAAAAATAAATATTTGATGGCATACTTATTCTTATTTGATTTTTTATTCAATATGCTATGTAAGTTCACTATAAGGCTCTCTTGCAATCCAACACTTGGATTGATTGAAATCACGCTCAAAAAACTACGCAACAACGTACGGTTTATACGTAAAATCATGTGCTCAATACATTTACAAATGTTTATGAAAAATTATTATAAAATTTATAACTTTTTATATAAAATTTAGTTTTTTTTTTACAAAAAGTTGCATGTCTTAACATATTTTGTGTGTAAGTATACAAAAAATTACAACTCTATCATTTAAAGTTAAATAAATTTTTTTTGAAGAAGTTGCATAATAACTTTCAATGAAAAAGACACAAAAAGTGTGTGTCTCTCTCTCTCTCTCTCTCTCTCTCTCTCTCTATATATATATATATATATATATATATATAACCTTTACAAAGATACAGGAATATGAACCAATATGTATTTTTATGACTAGAACCGAAGCATATATGTGTGTGCATGTATAAAAGCGAAGAAGTATCATAGACGTTTAATCTTTTTCAAAAATCCTCTTAGAACATCCTGAAAATGACTTTTCTAATTTCTTTTGCAAAAGTCATTATTTTTAATTTTTTTTAAACTTATTTTACTTTTACTTAAAAATTTCCTTTGGAGAAAATAAATCTATGGAGAAGAAAGAAGCAAACCTTAAATTCAAATAGGATGCATTGTCTTCTTGTTAATTTGCACTCTGCATCTTCGCCATTTTGCTTCTGATCTACTAAAGAACTGCTAGTTGCTTCTTCACCACTTTGTAAGCCAAACTCCACAGAAGAAACCTAGTCAAGGGTCATAAAGAAGAATGAGGTCTGAGTTTTGTTGAAGGTAGTGATAATACACAGATAACCCCCAATTTTTTAATAAAGAATCAATTATTTAATCATATATGGGTAAGAATACAGCACATAATTGAGATTATTGTAATTATTTTGAAGTTTTTTTTATAAAAAATAATTTCATATACTAAATCAGTTAAAACTTCAACGTTCAATTTTTTGTTGATAAAGTTGTGATTACTTAGGGTTTAGGATTCACATGAATCTTTGAACAAAATTATAATTTTTTATGAAATTTGTGACTACTTAATGAAGTGTTATCCATTATTATTTAATTATTATATTGGAGTAGTCTCATAAATGTTTGTCCTAACTAAAAAACATGTTTAAGCCAAGTATCCAACTAACTAATTAATAGATCTAAAACATGTTTGACCCAACTAACTGTTAGATGTAAAACATGTTTAAGCTAATCATCCAACTAACTAATCAATAGATGTAACATGTTTGACCCAACTAACCCTTAGATGTAAAACAGATTGAATTAGGTAAAATAAGATCAAATTGTAAGACAGACAATAAACTCTGATGCATCAATCAAAAGAGAACTACAAACACAATAATAAATATAAATATCATGCACTAAGTTAATTAAAAAATATTATTTTTATTAGGTTTTAACAATTATCTCTTTATTATTTATTATTTAACTATGAAAATAAGTACTCATAATATTAAATAACATGACATAACAAATAATAAGCTGAAAATCAAGCTTGACACGAGTGTTGAAATAGAGAATGCGTGTTCAAACTTTTTAAAATTATGGACATGACCCAGGAATCAAGCTTAACACGGGTGTTAAAATAGGGAACGGATGTTCGAATTTTTTAAAATTACCGACACGGCCCCAACATGTTTGATGTCGGTGTCGATGAGTATCAGTATCGAAAACATTTCTGCTGACACACGGACACGACTACTATATGAAATGTCGGTGCATCGTAGCAGTCAACCATCAAATCCAAAGTTCATTTACCTTCTTTAATCTCTAACAAAACATTAAAAAGAAAAATACAAGATATGAGTTAAGATATTTTATCTCTGAGTTTTGATAATGCTTTATTTCTACTTGTTTGTTATTACTTTTCACTCTTCAACTTTCCTAATTCAAGAAAAAAATAATCTACGTTTTAGCCATCAATTAGTAACCAGTAAGCAATGCAAGCAAACTTATATTACACAAGGAAATAAATCAAACATAAAAACAATAGTTCGTTAATATATTTTTCTCATTAATACAACTTTGGATTAATTGCAATAATCAAACTACCACAGACAAATATAATGATATTACCAAAAAAGAAAAAAACAAAAAAATCAGTATGCATTTTCACTCCTCAGAAACAAAACTCCAATTAAAATGGAAGCACAAACTGCAGAACAGAGACAATAAGGGATAAACGATGGACCAAGCACAAAAACGTCAAATCGAAAATAGAATAAACTTGAAGCTGCTGTACCCGAGAAACCGCTGGAGACTCAAAGTCGAAGCTGAGGCCGACGGCGTGCGTGCGGCTGCGGTGGCGGAGCTGCTGCCGTCGAATACTTGAACTCTCTTTGACGGCGTCACTGCGTGCGTTCTAAAGAGACGAAGAGAGAAGACGTCGTCTTAGGGTCTTGTGTATTATTATATCTTTTAGAGGAGTAACGGGTCATTGCATTGGTTGGGCATTCTATGGATCCTAATCCGTACCAACTGGCCCATTTGAATTCACAAGTTGTAATAATATAATCATGGTTCGAAGGTAGGTGAGGAGTTTACTGATTTTCCTCTGCTTGTGTTCTATAGAAAATGATTAGAAAAAAAAAATTCAAAGGAAACAAAAAGGAGTAGAAAATATTTTTTTTCTTGATTGTAGAACAGAAAATGGATATAAAAGAAAAAGAGTAGAAAAAAAAATGTTATCGAATCCATCATGTTTTGTTTCCTCGACAAACTTGGACTGAAAAAGGTTAAAAAATAATGATATTTTTATGCATTTGTTTCAAAATTGCCTTTGTCTCAAGCGTTCAAAGTATCAATTGAATCGTAAACCAACAACACAACGAAATCCAATGATAAGTGGGTGCTTCAGTGAGGTTAGATGGGATTAGTATCGTCCACGATGATGGTCAGATGGAATAGGGGGAACCAGAGAAGAATAGAAAGATAAAACTAGAACCAATATAAAATCTAGAATATTAATAGTTACATATCAATAATACAATAGATAAAAAAGAAAAAATTGCAAGACTAAATGATTCCACAATAAAATCAACAGACAAATGATAGAAATTGGACAAATAACTTCTGAAAGTCTAAATCCAAATTAGGGGCTAGAAATGAAGATAAGAATAGCAAAGGAAAAAGGAGAATAAATCTGAGCCAAGGTTCATGTAAGATAAATCCTTTTTCCTTCTTATGAGTGTACTTTATTAATGGGGTTTGCATGTTGTTTATCATTCTGATTTTACTGTTTGTTCTCCATTAAAGAAACGGAGAATGGCAAAGAGGAAAGTTGGTAATGTAAGGGCTGGTATCGGGGAAGGAAAATTCAAGCTAGAAATTGCAGAAAAAAGAGCAGAACATAAAAAAACCAGAACAGAGAAAATAGTGAGCAAGTTTCATTTCATTTTCCTCCTCCTTCCTCCTTCTTTACATCCCCTTATATATGCTGACCTCCAGGAATTACAATCATTCTCCTCCTCCTACAAATCCGGAAAATAATAACAGAAAAACTATAACAGAATGGTAATGCAGCCATTTGAATAACTAACTGCAATCTGACGTGGCAGCAAGCTTTCCTTAAGGAACCTCATAGTCCTTCATCCATCTGGGTTTGATGTGGTTCCTCCTGGCCCTGGTTTGAGGAATCTGCAAGGCTCTATTATTTCCTTCATTGGTTTCATTTTCTGGTTCTTCTTTGTCTTCAGCCATAACAGGTATCCTGGGAAGGACGGGTAACAAGCTACACAACCTTTCTTGTTTGACCAGGTGATAAACTAAGGTGACTTTGTGGGCTTACTATATGAAAAATCGCTTCGCAGACTTTGTTAGATATGAACCAGGTTGCAAACCAATTTCACCTTGCAATCCAATATCACTATAAAACTTTTGTTTTTATTAAATCATGCTAAATGAAAATTACTGAGACTTGAACAATTAAATTATAAATGAAAATTTTTTTTGCATGTCATGCAACTAAAAACATATGAGTCTAATTTTATATATTGATGATAAATTATAAATGATTTTCACCCATTTAACTAGGTAAAAAAAGTTAATTTTTAATGAAGTATTAATATATATACATATATTAATTCCTTATTATTTTATTTTTGTAATAGTATTTATTGGGAATATAAGCTTATTAGTGAATTACAATATAACTATTTGTGGTGACAAATATGATTTCAGGTGAATATATTAATCCTGAGGGTGAAATTGTTATTTAACAAAATTGAGTTTTGTTTTCTTTTATTTTTTCTATTCAAAAAGTAAAAAAAAAAAAATCTGAAAGTAAAATTGGCATTCAATAAACTTTAATTTTCTTTTCTCTACTTTTCTATCTAAACAAGTATAGAGAAATCGTTTTCTTCTTCTTCTGTTTTTTTTTTCTCCTCTTCTTTTCTACTCAATCAAGTAAAAAAAAAAGAGAAAAAAACAATTTCCCTTTCTTTTTATTTTCTTCCATTCATTTTTTCCCTTAAATGCAAGCAAGGGGTTTAGCATAGTTTGAAATGCATGGTCAACTGTAAATTTAGAATTGAAATTTTAGATTTAAATACAAAATTAATTATCTTTTTCAGACAAAATCTCCGAATATCCTCACAAATAATTAGCCAAATATCAATGGATTCTCTTTGACTCGTTCAAATAGGATGATTCAAGCGTACGCAAACCAATCAGAACGTCATCTGACAAATGATTTAAAAAAAAAAAAAGCCATATTAGTTAGTTGGGATATATATATATAATTTTAGATATTTTTTTCGAAAAAGTGAACTTCTCTTGATATTTTCACGATTAGATCATTTATTTTAAAATTTTAAAATAAAAAAATATAAATTTTAAAATAAAATTGATGATCTTTGATAAACACACTCAATTTTCTAAGAATTTGATCTCTCCGCTTAATTGTTCTTATTTAAAAAAAAAAAAAATCAGAAGACGTTGAAAATGAGTTTACTAAATTCTTTCGCAGAAGTCATAATTTCTTTTTTTTTTTCAGAAACTCTTTGTGTACTGAAAAACATAGCAGTGGAGGAAATAAATCTGTTGAGAAGAAGGAAACAAACCTTAATTAATTCATATAGGAAGCATTGTGTTGTTGCTTGCCTTTGCTTCTTCACCACTTTTCTTCAGAAAGCAGGGATGTAATAGAAATCCCAACTTATGATCCACACACACAGAATAGAAGAATGAGGTGATCTCAATCTGATCTCAGCTTTGTCGAAGGTGTTTATAATATAAAGAGAAGGTGTCAAAAAAAAAAAAAGATAAAAAAAGGATTTTGAACGGCCAAGAAGAATAGAGTAAGGACAAGGAGAGAAACCACCGTTAATGAGATAAAGATGTCCTGTAAACAGTATGTAGGGTTTCACTCTGTCTTGTTTGTACTACGAGTTATGTTCATTTTTCTTGCATAGAAAAAAATATAGGATGTATAGATACAAAAAATTACGTTATAGCAGAGGGAAATTTTCATTTTTTGTAATTTTTATGAGAAATTTTTTTAACAAAAATAAAATTTTAAAAGAAAACTATGTTATAATTTTTATATATTTGTTATTTTTAAATTTTGAATAAAATTATGATAGTTACATGAAAAATTAATTAGGATAACTTTAATAATTAACATATATTCGAATTAATAAGATCCATCACTCCTCCCAATAAAGGGCTTTTTTGCCGGACAAAAGGCTGTATTCAAAACAATTTCCTTGGTGGTAGACCTATGAAAACGGACTAACAAGTTTTACCAGATTAATCTAATGGATAAAAATTATATGTCGGGTCAGTCCTAAGTCGGGCTATTTTTTTATCAGGTTGGGGTCAGATCGGATTACTACAGTACCAGTTCCAGTCTCAATCCCAGGTCGACATTTTTTAGGCGGTCCCAAGCGGGTTTTACAACCCGTTACATTTTAAATATTAATTTTATATCATTAATTAATTGAAATCAATTATTATTATTATTATTATTATTATTATTATTATTA
>JANHAO010018611.1:0-13527 GCA_026873985.1 Saraca asoca
TATCAAGAAATTTTCAAGTTTCATCAACTACTCATATTTACACTTATACACAAATATCTTGACAACTATTAAACCAATTACTACGGAATAAAACTTTTGTTCTAGGATTACTCATCGGGCCTCAAAGTGTTTGCCCTTAGCTTACCACCGGTCAGAACGCCGCTGGCGGAAAAAAATACTTGGCTGGCCAAACCAGCCACAGAACAGGGGAAACCATGAGCTCCAAGCCTTCTAAAATCACTCAGCCCTAGAAGGAGTGTGGAAAGAAGGAAGAAGGCGGGAGAAGCTATCCACAACGGAGTTACCTTGCTCGGCCGAGAAAGAGCTTCAAGCCCGAAGCCTTTTTCAATCGAAGAGAAAAGAAAGAACCAGCAGAGGGGGGGCCGAACTCCTTCTAGCCAGAACTAGTTCTGTCGCCATCGAAACACACGCCGACACCGCTCAACCTCCGTTAGTTTTTCCCCAGAGCCACCGTGACCAAAAACGGGTACACGGCTCAAGAAGAATGCTAGAGAACCAAAAGGAAGAGGGGAGGAAGAAGGCCCGTGGAAAAGGTTGGAAGTTTCCAAAAAATATGCAAAAAATCTGGCCCAAGAAATCGGCTATCGGCTGAGCCGATTTCCTCCCTCAAAATTTTCACTTTGGCCCCAAGATTTTGCACTATTCTGAGATTTACCCCATCGAAATCAAAACTTTTCAATTTAGTCCCTATCAATTTTTCAATTTAGTCCTCTAAAATTTTAAATTTTCTTTTAAATTTTCCTTTTGATTTTCCTATATTTTTCGGGTGTTACAGTTCATATATAATATTGCCATATCAAGAACAACTTTAACATCTTCATTTTCTACAACAAGATCAAAGTATTAATAAAAGCTTTTAAAAAGATTTATCAACATCTAAATTGCTATTAAATATGACTTGCAACACAATCTAATATCTCCACTCTACCTAATTAACCCAATTATTCATTGAAAGAATTATCACTAATAGATAAATTGTAACATTTAAAAGTCGTTGTCTTCTAAAATTTTCCAACTATCTTAATGGTCCAAATATTTTATTAACTCAAATTTTAATATAATTATTAAATATCAATATTTGTAAGAAAAAAAGAATGAAGGAATATGAAAAATTTTAGAGAGAAAATAGAGAAGGAAGGGAACAATAGAAAGGAATATAAAGGCACTGAGAGAGAGATGAGAGAAAGAAAAAAATGAGAGAGGGATAGAGTAAAAGGAAAGAGAAATAGAAGGACAAGAAAGAGATAGAGAGAGAAAGATATGAGAGAAAAGGGATAAAGATAGAAGAAAGAAAGTAGAGAGGGTAGAGAGAAAAAGAGATAGAATGAAAGTGAAGAGAGGAAGAATGGCTATGTAATATAAGGTACCTACTTTCTATTGACCAACCTTATTGGTTCTAAATATAGTAAAGTTAGGAAAATAGTTTGTAGAAAAATATTTTCCCTTCAAACAAATAAACCTTAAGTCATTGAGGATAGTTTACTAAGGTAATCTAAGAAGGCATAAGTATTAAGCATGTATCTATGGGGACATACAACCTCATTAAATATGTCATTGGGGTTATATAACCTTTCAGTCATCACTATTTCCATTAACCCTCCATTACCAGTATAATTTACATGGTTTATCTTGAAAGGTCGATTTGTTTAAGAAATGAGAATATGCATATGAGTAACCCGATAGACCCACGCCTTATCATAGTTAGGTGAACATAACTCATTATTCACTTAGTTGACCAAATGATCCCACACCTGCCATATAGAGCTAGTCTTACTTGATAGCACCAAAGTGTCTCCTACTTGATAATTTCATGATGATATGAGATATGATATGATTATAGAATATGCATAATCACATATAAGAAAATAAATTAAGATTAGAATGATAAAGATAACTAGAAATGCATTTGTTTGCATATATGAATGCTATACCATTTTCAACCCAAAGATGGATTGGACCTTTTTGTTCATTGAGTATTCGAGTTGTACTTATTTATTCATTAACATGTTCAGGTTAATGAATTCTTAGATGATATCTTGATTTTGGGAGACTTTTTAGTTTATGTGTATGCTATCAAGTACGTTGTCTCCTTAGTTTTCTTTAGTGGTTAATCAAATAAAAAATCTAAAAGTTTTAATATATATATATATTATTGTATATGGAAATTGGTTCAGTTCGAGGGAGCCCGCAAGAGGTCTGAAACCAATTAGAAGACCAGTTCAAGGCATGATCGAAATTGTTCAGCCATCAGGTCACTTAAGCATGCGACCTCGTCAAACCAAGACCGCATGCGAAGAAGCGAGCTCAGGCACTTTGTTCCAAAAAGGAGAGGAATGACCTGGCTGATAAAGCATGACCTACAACCTGGAAGCTCACCAGACATAAGACTAAATCGTATTTGACTCCAACGATCACAAGACCACCCAACAGAAGATAATTTATAGCAGCTGAAAAGGAGATTTAGTCTGTATATCCTGTCTTATACATTAAATACTGATGTAATAGATTTAATGCATATGTAATTACCTTTGTAGCCTCCTTCCCTCTTTAAATATGAGGAAGGAGGCCATCTGCAAGAGAGATATCTCTCTATGCCAAATCTCTGCTAAAACAGAGATCAAACACTATAGTAATATTGTCTCAATTACACACTACCGTGGACGTAGGGTCCAGCATTGTCTAGATTTAGCCGAACCATGTTAAATTGGTGCCTCTTCTTCTCTGTTCTTCCCTTCATTTCTATCTGTTCTGCTGTTCTACTTTATCTGAATCAGTCGAAGATCAGAGATCCCAAAGAATCCCTCGTTGGCTGGAGTGTAGACCATTACCAAAATTCAACGTCAACATTTTGGCACTGTCTATGGGGATCTCGCCTGTTCTAGTTCATTTTCACTACAATGGCCAAGGGAAGAGTCACTAGAGCCTTGAATGCTCAATTTTATCCTCCAGATGGTTATGTTTCAACAACAAACTCATCCATTACTCCTGTCATCAGAGTAACTACTAGTATTCCTCCAACTAATTTGATACAGCCAGTTATCGCTGCTAACAGCATTGACGAACCATAAATCTGACTCCGGCATCAGGAGAAACTTGAGTACATGATGGGAGAACTGATTAAAGCAGTCACATTGTTAGCACAAGGTGTGCAGAGACAGATTGAAGCCTCAATACCTGTAAATGTTGTTCAATGGCAACAAATGCGACATCTGAGTGATCCTAACTAAGGTCATACTCCAGTTCATTGCTCGCGAGAGCAGACCCTAAGTCACGACTCCCACGACAATGGAGACTAAAGTGCCCAGCAGTCATCCAGCCAGCACTCTGGGGTACAGAACCTATTTGTTGGAGAGCTATTTCAGAAGATGGCTCAGTTAGAGGAATGCCTCCAAGTTTCAGGCAATCGAGCTCGTTGTGAGGAATGGTCACCACTCTCCGAGGAGATCGAAGCTCGAGCTCTCCCTCTCAAGCTTAAGGTCCATGCGATCCCATTGTACAATGGGGATTCTGATCCGTATGATCACCTTGATGCGTTCAACGTTCAGATAGACTTGCAGACAACTAATCCTTTGGTCAAGTGCCGGGTATTCCCAGCCACATTGGGAGGTGTGTCTTGAGCGTGGTTCAGAAGCCTCCCAGCCTGCTCAATTGGTAGTTGGGAAGACTACCAATAGAAATTTATTACCCAGTACTGAGCTCTAAAGAAACAACTGGTGCCCCCTTATCACCTCGCTATGGTCTTTCAGCACAAGCAAGAGTCACTCAAGGACTATATCACTAGATTCAGGCTTGAGGCACATTTGATGGAGAATCCATCTAAAGAAACCATGCTAGCCACCATCTCTGCAGGACTCCATAAAGATGGGAAACTATACAAAAGCCTATATAAGTCCCTAGTCAAGGACCTCACCAAGTTCTATGAACGGGCTGCCAAGTAGATAAAGTGGGAAGAGACCTTTGGCTCGAAAAGGCCTAATAAGAAGGACAAAAAGGCCGACTCCTCTCGCGGCAAGAGGAGGAGCGACGTGGATCAAGGTGATCACTCCACCGAGTGGACAGCTAAGAAGCCCAATAAGCTCAAGGGTGAGCACCTCTAGTATTCGTACTGCTATGAGTAGTATAGCATACTTTCAGATCCTCAAGATAGAATTTTTTTGGTGGAGAGGGATATGGAAAACTTCGAAAGGCCGAAACCCTTGAAAACCCTATGGAGGCAAAGGAACGAGGATGAATTCTATGCCTATCATGATCAGGCCAGGCACGGGACCTCTAATTGTTTGGCCCTCAGAAACGCAATTAAAGACTTGATTAAAAAAGGCCGCTTAAGGGAGTATGTGGTCCAGCCCTTAAGGCAACTGTCCCAGCCTTCTCAACACAATACCAACCAAGAGCCGGGGGGGCTCGGTCCGAGTTGTAAATTGACGTTGTATTTTAAATTTTGGGGTGAGTGTAATTGTTATTTCTTTAATTCTGTCGAGAATTATTGGCCGATTGATTTAATGTTATTCACTTCACTCTCTTTGCTTCCAAGTGCTACCAATATCTGCAACTCGTGTGCGGACAACATTTCACAAATCTTATCAAAGACTTCTTACTTCACACCAACCGCAACACTCAATCCAATTGAGGCCCCCTGGAGCTCATTCCAGAGAAGAATTGACGATCACTTCACCAGCGTGGCTGCATGCTCACTGAGGTGTGGAGATATTAAAAAACACTCACTTCGCCAGCGTGGTCGTGTGCTCACTGAGGTGTGGAGACACTAAAAAAATACTCACTTCGCTAGTGTGGTGGCGTGCTCGCTGAGGTGTGGAAATACTAAAAAATACTCACTTTGCCAACACGGCTACGTGCTCGCTAAAGTGTGGAGACACTAAAAAATACTCACTTCGCCAGCGTGGCTGTGTGCTCGCTAAGGTGTGAAGACACTAAAAAATACTCACTTCACCAACGTGGCTGCATGCTCGTTAAGGTGCTGAGGCACTCTTAAAACACTCAATGCTAGTGTGAATCTGTGATCGCTGAAGCGTAAGAAATTGACGAATCAATTATTCGCCTAGGGCAACAAAATTGTTGAATTTCGCAGCTCTCATGAACTCAAATAAGTCACAACTCTTATGCGCACTCATCTATTTAGCCACAGGATCAGCCCGAGCATAAGATCGCTCACTTATTAGTTTTGTAGCTCTCATGTGAACTTATTCCCATACATATTAACTTATCTACTTATTTGGCCACTGAATCGACCCGAGCACAAGATCACTTATGCGCAAGTCGCTTAGATGGTTCAAACCAGAACGTTTACTAAAGAAAATAGCAACAACAAATAGAAATTGTAGGAGAATAATTTTATTCATTGAAAGGCCTCAACGAGGCAAGATTACATCAGAAATCTCTGAATAATAGACTAAATCAAATACAAAGGGAAAAACCTATGGCTAAGAAGAAAGGCCAGCCTTGGAGGGCTGCACCTCGGCTTATTAGGGACCACACACCGTAACTTTCTTCTTCCAATACACAATCAGTGGCAGTGCTGCATCCCTTCATTCTCGACCACTTGCTCCTCCTGAAAGAAGCTAATCAGTAAGCCCCAGGAGCTTGGCCAACTGAACAAATGTCTCACAGCAGGGCCGAGAGGACACAGTCTGGGATCCATACGAGATCCTTCCACGTTATTGGGGAAGATAAGTCTTCCGAGTTACATCTGCAGCAGATCATACACACCTCTGATGAAGGCTAGAATGCTGGAAATGGTGGGGGTCTATCAAGAAACTCTATCGCTTGAGTGAAGAAGCGGAAGGGATTGTGTCTTCCTTATATAAAGCCGGGGATGTCTCTACCGAAGAATCTAGAACCATTCCCCCCAACCGTCATCATTAATGATCTTAGAAAAGGCTGAGTTAACCCAGCAATAGCCATTGGACACGTGTCACGGGAAAAGTGGCCTAGTGCAGATGGAATGACAGTCTCAGGAAAAGGCTGACAATTCAAAAGTTGAAGAGTCTCAACTCCCAGCCCGCAGAGCGAGCTGTGAGTTGGGGGGCTTATGTTATATATGAAAATTGGTTCGGTTCGAGGGAGCCCACAAGAGTTCTGAAACCAATTAGAAGACCAGCTCAAGGCACAACCGAAATTGTTCAGCCATCAGGTCGCTTAAGCATGCGACCTCATCAAACCAAGATCGCACGCGAAGAAGCAAGCTCGGGCGCTCTGTTCTGAAAAGGGAGGAATGGCCTGGCTGATAAAGCATGACCTATAACTTGGAAGCTCGCCAGACATAAGACTAAATCGTATTAGGCTCCAACGATCACAAGACCACCCAACGAAGATAATCTGCAGTAGCTAAAAAGGAGATCTAATTTGTATATCCTGTTTTGTACATTAAATACTAATGTAATAGATTTACTGCAGATGTAATTACCAAAATCCGATTTTTTAGTTCATGTGTGTATGCTATCAAGTACGTTGTCTCCTTGGTTTTCTTTAGTGGTTAATCAAATAAAAAATCTAAAAGTTTTAATATATATATATATATATATTAAAAAAAAGAATTACTTTTGACATAAATGCATTTTTAGTTCTTTAACTTTCATTGAAATTTTAATCTTATTTCATAAGTTTTATTTGAAGCAAATTTACCCCTTTACTTTCTAAAATCGTGCAATGTTACTCTGTAGTCTAATTTTTTTTTTAAACAGAGATGCTTACATGAAATCCTATTTAGTCTAAAAAATCTTTTTTTTTCCATTTCTTCCCCAGCGAGACACCCCTCTTGAAACTTCTTTATTCTTCCCTCGTCCATCTAATCCTTTTCTTTCTCTTCTTGGCCCCTACTTCTTTGTCAGCTTCTTCCCCTCATTGGATTTTTTATTTTAGGTTGGCCATCCTAACACTTGTGTTTGCTACTAATCAACATTGAATCATGACGCAAGTTGGTTTGAACTGACAAAGAGGATGATGTTGATCTGCTGAACTCCATCTAGTATCGATTCTCCCCTATCATCTTTGCCTTAATCAAAATGAGTCTAGTTTCAAGTCACCAAACTTGAACTGTCAGAAATGTTCATCCACCACCTATTGCTCGTCTTATTCGAGCACATGATGGTTGAGAGCTTGCCAGTGATAGTAAGATAAAGGAGAAACATAGAGATTTCAAGAAAATGAAAAATAAGGGAGAGAGAAAATAATGGAAAAGCAAAAGGAAAAAAAATATATAATTGAGCATTGAAAATATTTTAGTGACATAGAATATTGAATTGGATATAATGTAAATACCTCTATTAGAAAAAAAAAAAACAGAGTTTGCCTACTACATATCATTACACTTTTTTTGTTTTAAGTTTGGAGTAAATTTGTTTTAAAAAAAAAATTAGTGGTTTTTTTTTTTTTCTGCTGATCTCCAAGATTATTGGTGATATTAGTTCTCTGGTGCACTAAAAGTGCTGGGTAGGTTAGTAACGAGATCAGACTACACTACATCAGTTACCACATTGTGATATATGTATTGGTGCGAAAATAAGTGATAGTCGATGAATGGATAGGGTTATACATACAATTGTGTAGGTGCGCGCGCACTAATGGATGGGTGTGTGTGTATGCGATTAAACAATGAAAATTATTAGATGTGTAGTGACAAAGGTTAGAAATTACTAGCAAAAATTAATCATATTAATAATATACTAAAAATAATTAGTTTTAACATAGAAAAAAATGTAAATTATTTCTTTTAATTTTAAAGAAATTATATTTAATACTCATAATTATTAAATTTTATAATGACTCCCAAAACTATTTGTAAATAATAAATTATACCAACATTCAATTTATGAACGTATTGTGGGATAAATGTGATTTATTTCACATGAAATTTTGTAAAAAAATTAAGTATAATGTGAATGCTTTATAACTTAAATTTGGGAATGATTCAACTTACATATTATTTTTTTGATTCTTTTATATTTTGTGGCTATTTTAATGATTTTGACATGATTTATTTATTCAATGTGAGTAGGAAAATACATGACTAGAATCCTTACATTTTGATCTTGTATTGATATAATATAACATTTAAATTCTTCTCAGAGTTATAAAAAAAGATATTATGTAAGTACAATTTATCATTTATAAATAATTTTAAACATCAGTCCAAAAATTAATAACTGTGATGAATATTAAATACTATTTTCTCAAAATTGAAACGATAATTTATAATTTTTCACTACTATTAAAACATATTAGATATATCAAATTTAAATTTAAATTCAACATTAGCTTATCCATGATTATATTAAAGGAAGATACCAAATATTATTTTGTTAATCTTCTAGAATTTATTATTAACAAAGGTAATGATATGTCAAAACTTAATCATTCTTTGCTTACATTCTATATAAAATACAGGCGTAATATAAGAATCAATTAATAGTTACATTATGTAGTATGCTTATTAATGACCAGGTTGAAGAGTGTGGTGTAACACAAAACAGGGCACATCCTGTCAATAACTCGTCTCCATTTTTGCAGTGTATACAGGTTCCAGAACCCAGGATTTGGGAAAGGAATCATAGCAGGATTTTATGATACCATAGATTGCAGTCCGTTTACCATCTTGCTATTACACAAACAAAACACCCAATATATAACATTTCTCTTTCGGCCACGCAATTACTCAGTCTGATTTGGTATGAAATGGGGCGTTTAAACCACAGTCAACCATCCTTACAGATTTGAGGTATCCCCATGCTCAAACAGATGCGGTTGATAAAGAGATTTTATACTCCCTTTGAATTAATATAACAATAACAACTCCAACTGATTTAAGATGAAAGAAAAAGCTAACATGAAATACTTCACTACACACTAGAAATCATGTAATTCAAATAACATCAAATCTCATTCTATGGCTAAGAAAATGAAAAAGAAACAAGAGGTAAGAGAGAGAGAGAGAGAGAGAGAGAGAGAGAGAGAGAGGGAGGGAGAGGGAGAGGGAGGAGGGGAGAAAAAGTCAGCTTATAATGGTAATCCCATGTGCAGCCACCTCCCAATCAGGTATCATCGCAGGTTTAGCAGCTCTAGAAGAGTTTTCAGGTGTCTGCAGTCGTTGTTCCATTCTTTTCTAACTGTTTAACATCCCCGTTCACCCTATCTGCTGCTGCGTCCACAGAATTTGATTGATTCATCATAGCCCCATCAAGAGATTTGGGTAATTCAACTTTCCCAATTGTGGTAAAATCACCGGGTTTGCTGGCCTGTTATTGAAACAAAATTTCAAAGTTTAATGAAGCAATAGGCCACCAGCATGACGTGATCCTCAATTTAGAGCATGCAAATGGAATATGGGTGAAAATGTTTAAAGTAACATGTTAAATGTGGAGCCTCGTTGTCCAAGTGTTTGCACACTACCTGTTTTTGCAACAGCTGTTCCTTGGATTTTCTTTCCTGAATCATCCTTTCCCGTTCCTCGTAAAACCCAAAATCATCCAGGATGCATGTTTTGCTCGAGTGTTCCTTAAAAATTTTGAGAATTTCAATACCCTGTTCAAGCTTAACCTGCACCAGGATACCAGATAAGCAATGTCAGTTGTAAGGGGATGGAGTTTATAAGATGTAATGAAACAATTTATCAAGCAAATACCTCCTGAGTATCCCTGCTATTTGTCACAGGCTTGTTTTCGTTGTTCTCTAGTGTTATGTGCCTTAAAACACTGTTTGGTATGTCTTTTATGATACGCCACTTTACAGGAAAGCAACCAGTCCACCTGTCCTGCTGCCAATATTCTACAGTTCTATCAAAATCAACAGGACCCGCCATCTCTGCTAACCCAACAAATTGTCCACTAGTATTGACCTGTAGTGATAAAACATAACGAGAACAAGTCAGTTTAGTGAAATCAAGAAATTAGGAACTTACCGAACTTAATGTTGCAGCAAATTATATACTCACCGAAAATAGCAAAAATATGGGACAGACACCAGGTATCTCCTTCGCTTCTTGGTATGCTGCATCCAGCTTTTTGTTGCCATTAGGGGTGCTTGCCCAAACACTATATTTTATGCTTTTATGAATATCATCCTCGCTATAGGATTTAATAACAAAAACTTTGGCATTAGAGTAATCCTCTGATAAATCTTTTCCATCATACTCTTCCTTATTAGGAACCAGAGGCACTTCATTGCTATCATTATTTGGCATATTGTCCTGTCCCTTGAATAGCAGTGAGACAGTTCCAAGACCATTGCCACTTTTACTGTAAGAACCCTTGGCTCTAGGCCCCTTATTCAGCTCATCAAAACCATCCACATTCTTTTTACTGTGGTCAAAACCACTTTGGCCATATTTAAGCTTGTTATTAACGGATCCCATTCTAGATCCATAAGCAGCAGACCCAAAGTGAGAACCAGCTCTAACATTCCCATATTGGCTGTACATCCTGTTACTTGGATACATCCTGCTCATGAATCCAGAAACCTGTTCGATTCTGGATGGTAGAGAACCATGGAAGTTCTGCAACCACAGACATAGTATTCAGATCCATTTTTCTAGTTGCTTGACTACATATGTTCACAAAAACAAAACTAGAACCATGTACTGGCATGGTTGTATCTTCTGAATCATAATAAATTTTTAGGATGTATATGCATAAATGATGTAAAGTAGAAGGTAAATTGGATGATGAGTCTAAAAACTGATTTGCTTGATAGCTTCAAGGAAGAAATTGCAATCACACAAAATAAAAAAAAAAAGAGTCATGGAAAAGGAAGAGGTGAAGGTTCAAGCATACTGTGTATTGTGGAAGTGGCTGAGGTAGATTTTGATTCCTCCTGGATGAAAACCCCTTGGTAGGCATCACCGGTGAAGATAATCCAACTCTTCCTCCATGTTTGGACTGCCTATCAGAAAACAATGAGGCATCGGAACTGATTGTTGACTGAGTTCCGTTGGTACTAAATTGAGGACCATGATATCCTGACAAAGGAGCATATGACGGCAGGCTAGGCCTTGGATGAGAATCATTTGAACTCAAAGATGAATTCTCTGAACTTGTTAAGAATGATTTCATCTCATTGGTATTTGTATTATCACCATTTACCACGCTACCAGTGTTTCCTTTATTTATAAGGACTGATGAAGGAACATGTTCAGCAGTAATTGAAGTTGATATTTTCCCTTGTGTAGCACTGATATTGTTAGTAGCATAAGGCCCATCAGCAGAAGTTGGAGATTGGTAATAAGGGGTAGGGTACTGGTACTGTTGCATCCCATAGAGCTGACCATCATGTTGCATGGTTGGAGCAGAAGAACTTGACGGTGGTGGAAATGCTCCATATGGCACATAACCATAACTAGGATGGTAAACGAAAGGGCAGCTATCTCCATAAACACCCTATCATTAATTAAACTCATTAAACAAATCCTCATGACATTATTCAAACTCTTACAAATATTATAAAAAGCAAATTACAACCAAGAGGTCCAAGAAACAGCCTTAAACAAGACATAGACTAAGGCAAATGACAATAGAAGGAAATGATTGTGGCTTCATAAATCTACAGCCAAATTCATTTAACAATTTTAGGGTTAGAGTAGACGACTCTGGTGGCAACAGAAACTCCTTCAATTTCAAAGCTGTCCAAGTACATAATACACAACCATGAAATGCCACAGAAATTATAGATCTCAAAAGTAAAAATAAAAAAATAAAAAAGAACACCTTACAGAGCAGCAAGAATTGATCCTCCAACAATGGCTTTCAAGTCAATGCGTAAAAAATTTACCAGCATCCAAAAGAGCTCAGGAACCATAATTAGAAATAGCATTTGATAAACCATAGCCAATATATGGTATAAAAACCATGTACCAATAACAGGAGGCATAACAACACTACTATAAGGGCAAAAGGTACTTACTTGAGGTATCCCTCCATCCATGTTCACATATCCAGAGTAAGCATTCCAGTCATTTCCTGGACCATCAAAACCTGAAAAAGATATCCCATCCCATGTCATTTTTCAGAAGAGACTAAAGTTATTGAATTACAATTCTTTACTTGTTTCAGCTAATCTATTATTATATCTGTCGCCATAACAGTTTACCTCACCTGCATAACAGTACGCATTAGAAGGGTATCCGTTTGGAATGAAGCAGGCATTTGGATTGAACGGTTTGCCAATCCCATTAGCCGGACCAGTAGAAAAAACAGGCCCACTCTGCACCGAATCAGACTGTAAGAAACAGTTAATATCTATACCGTCAGTCAAACTAGTTTTACAGATCACACATATGATAAGCCATAAAATAGAGTCTAGCACTCGCCAATACCAAGCTAAGCAACCATAACTTGAAACTACCTTCTTTGCAGGCTCAGGAACTTCAAGAGTCTTGGACTCAGTTTCCAAGGTCAACGTCTGCAATAAATCTGCAGTTTCTATAGAAAAGTAAAGGAAAACTATTCGCTTTTGGAAGACATATTTCACAAGAACTGAACCAACGACTTACAATCAAGTGCAAACCAAAATTATAATTACACACTAATAAAATCCAGATAAAAGCTATCAAAAAATTGTTGTGTGTCAACAGCTAGTAGAACCCACATCCAAAGTTGCAATAGTCAAACCCACATCTTAAAAGTAAAATACATGCGATGCTTACAGATAGAAATCACAAGAACCCAAGAATTGAATTCCAAAAACAAGGTCGAACGAGAAAGAGAACCCCAGGTCCCCAAGTTGAGCCTTTTACATGTAAAAGAATAGCATAAAGAAATTCATTACCCAGTGAAGCAAATAAAAACACAAGAAAAAAGCGAAACTTCAGCTGATTGGAGATGCATACAGATATGAGTACACAAGAAAAAGATGAAAATAAAAGAAGTAACAAGGATACCATCTGCAGCCGGAGCAACGTTTGCCATGGTTGAATTGATGAAGAGGATTTAGAGAGACGAGAAAGTGTGAGCCTGCAAGTGTAGAGCTGAGGGTGAGAAATGGGGATTGAAGAGTCGATTGAAGCTTGGAGAAGGGGTCGCCGACTCCGTTAGGGTTTAGGAAACAGAGAGGAAAGATAAAGATTTAAGGGGATGTTATTTATATGCTACATCAAATGGATCTCGCCTTAATTTTAAATTTATTTTTCTTAAAAAAATATATATATCTTGCCTATAATCATTCTATGTATAACCAGATTTATATAATAGTTTTTTTTTTCATTATAACTGGTGGTAGATTTTATGATTTCTTCTCGTAAAAGCCTGTAAATCTAAAATTGCCATCGATTAAAGAACCTATAGGTTTTTTTTTTTTTAAATATATCTTGTCATAGAATATACATTTTAAACTTTATTTTTTAACCTTTTCTCGTAAATAAGGATGCGTTTGGAAGAACTTATTTACAGCTTATATTCGAGTTTATTTTATAATATAAACACTTTAGATAAAAAATTTAAGTGTTTGTTTAAACTTATGAAAATAACTTATGACCCTTCAATAAGTCCATTTGAGCTTATTTCA
>JANHAO010018612.1:0-13530 GCA_026873985.1 Saraca asoca
TTCATTGAAATTAAACAAAATTCTTAATGGTGAAATTTAACTCAATTGATGTAAATTAAAATATTTTAAATTCAATTCACAAAAATTATTTAAAATACAATATATATAATAATATTGGATTATTTAGAGATTAAGTTGATTAATAAATAAATATATCTAATAATATTCAATTCACAAAAAATATTTAAAATAAATAATACATGTTAATATACATATACATACTAATTAATTATATATATATTACCAGGCTAATAGGTTAATCTATCAGGCTAACTCAATAATTCAATAGAATCAGATTAACAGGCTAACCCAATAACCTAACGGGTTAACACTTATCAGTCCCAGATGTTTGTCTGGTTGAGTTATTTCGGGTCAGGCTCTTACTAGGTTGGGCCACTGTTATCATTTTTCGTATCAATCTCAGTTCCCGATCAAATAAAATTATATCAGTCTCAAATTAATCCATTAAACCCAACCCATTTTAACAATTTTATCAAATGCCTTGTTGCTTTCAGAGTAAATTTTTCTTCAGGAAGAAAAGGATAGACTAAAGGAACGTTGGGGCTTTATATTTGTGAGTCTTATATGTTTCTTATTTTTAAATCTATGTCTATCTTTATTTATCTTAAAAAAAAAAAAAACAGAAGAAAACTATTCGGGAGAACCGTTCTTAGACATTTGGCAATTGGGACGCTTTATATCAGTTTTTGGCTTATGTGGAATAGTAATATAGCTGCTTGCTGGGTAACAGAGCCCGATAATGATACGTAGGAGGAGCAATTGCAAATTTGGCCGCTTGAAAATATAAGTTGTTATTGTAATTCTCTAAATTTAAAATATTATTGGTTCTTCCAATATTTTAATTGATTTAATTTTAAACATTTTATCAAACTCTTATTAAATTACTAATAAAAAATTAACATAGAATCAAATAAAATGTTTTATTTATTGTGATACACTTTTATGCCTTGATATTCACATTGATTATTATCTTGTTTCTGCTTTAAATTCATTTTTATTTTATATGTATAACAAGATAAGTGTAAATCAAAGAACGGAAAATATGTTATATTTAATATAATTATTTTTTCTAATTTAATGTCAATTTTTCATCAATAATTGAATGTAAATCTAATAGAATAATCAAAATTAGGTTGATTGAAATATTAAAAAAATTAAAATCAAATATTTTAAATTAGAGATCAATGCATGGATAGAAAAGGGATACTTGGGTTGAAGTCTAACATTTATTTGTGTTGAAATCTACTTGTACAAAAATAATAATTTTATGTAACAGGTTTTTTTTTTTTATTTATTTATGGTTGAAGGTAGGATTCTGATACTTGAGGAGTTTGCTTTGAACAAGTACTTTTGCCACTAAAAATGTGCCCAGGGTAGGATAGGAGCCTCCAACGTGCCGTATGCGACTAAGACAGACTGACAGGGTAGCATACTGAATAAATGAAGTGGGCAGAATACAACTTTTTAGTCATTTGGTTTTATGGGCTTTATGTTCTGCCAATAAGAGTTTCCAATTTTTGTCAATCTGTGTGATGTAACATTTATGGGCTGCTGGGAATGTGCTACCCTTGCATTCCACGCACCTATCAGGTTCATTACAGCAATCCTTGTAATTATTAGCGTCGCCAATTAGTCAAAAAGACAAGAAAAGAGCCGTTTGGTTTTGTAAAGGACGTGAGCTTGGCGATGGGATTCGATGATTCTCTTTTTATCTTGGACAAGTTCTTGGGATGATGCACAATTGGGCATCCACATCCAGAACACTTACAAGTAAATTTAACGGGTTAATTGAGTCTACAATCATTGTTTCTAGTTGGCAAGGAGAATAAGATGATGTTGGTAAACTAACAGGAAGGATGACGTTTGTACCGTTTGATTCATTTACCAACGAAAGATGAGTTTCTTCCACAGCCACCTCATAAGATAGATACTCCAGTTGTTCTTCTTTAAAACAACTAATATCTCTACTTAGAACTGTGAAACATTGACGACTACTGGACTAAGTTTCCTCCATGGTTAGATATATAAGCAAGTTTAATCATTGAAGTTTTCTTGGAGCTTCAGGCACACCACTGAAAAACTGGCCTTTTTGTTTAGTTTTAATTAGGCACGGAAAAATATCAACAAGAACCTAAGCAGAAATAATGGACCAAACCTTTACAAGAAGACTGAAGAAGGCGCTACGGGTTGTTGGCTTTGCAGCACAAACTAGTTACGAACACTGCAAGAAGCCAAATTATACAATTTACAAATTAAGATATATATAACTTATTATTCTCTCTTTCGAAACAATAAGTTTACTCCAATATCCATTTTGGATACGTGTGGATTCAAGATGAAACTCAATGAATAGAAAATAGCAATACTGCGTTAGAAAACAGTCATTCATCATTATACCAAAGACAGCTTTAATCAATCAGGCATAGTGAAAGAAGGATACTTGAATTTCATTTGCCCAGGTCAGAATGATATCTCAAAAATGATGTCATCCACATAAATTTTACAACAAAGACAAAATTGATCTATCAAGTACAGTGAGGAGAAGATAAATGGCCGGGTGTGGTGGGCTGCCTCTTTTCAAGTGATTGAAACTAAAGAGAATAAGTCAAAAATATCACCATGGCCGCTATGCCCAACTTTTTCTTGCTATGATTTTATACCCAGTATCTATTTCTTATAGTAAGTTGACCACAAGAGAATTTTAATTTACTAATGTATTACACAGAATTAATTTCAAATTAATTAACTAATAATATTGAAGTATATTTATACATATTCATTTATAGTTGATTTTATGTGACACATAATATGTATCTAATTACAAGAATAAAAATGAAAATAAAATGTAGTAATGATTAGCCAAAATTCTTGAAACTCAAACACATGATCTCTTTTTATTCCTTGAAAATTGGATAACAACATCAGCAGAAACATAATATATGTTGCTAGATGATAATACATAACAAGTAATTAGAAATGCATGAAAAACTTACAACTAATTAAGTTGCTACCAGCATGATCCAAATCCCAAGTGATCAAACTCGTAGCTGGTTCAGTAAATTAAGCAGGTATAGTTAAGGGAGTGAGAAATTAAGAGTTCACTAATCAAATTTGCTCCTTAATAGCCAACTCCTCAATCAAATTCCCATGGTTGAGGGAATTAAAAACCTGAATCTCATCAGAACACTTGTTGGGCAATATCATAGAGCCAAGTCCTTGATCAAGTGAAGAGTGCATAGCCATCGGATACTTGCGTGCTATGACAACCGAATTAATAACCTCATCAGTTGGGTGAAACACAGAAAGAACCTCAAACCCACCAAGATCACAAGGCTCAACCACCGGATACAGAAAAGCCCGAGCCCCATCCGCGCTCCTTAGCATGAGAAGGGCACCTGGAGCCATGTGGTTAGCCAAATGGTCAATAATTCGAGCCTTTTCTTTATTATCCATGCCCACAAGTGCAGCCAAGTACACAACTTGGTACTCTTCCAAAGCGTCAGTCACATCCAAAATATCAGCGGTGTGAAAAACCATACGTTTAGATAAGTCAGAATCAGACGAAACCAAACTCATGGCCTGGGAATTGGCTAAAGGGTCAATATCAAAGTTGTGAAAAATTGTGTTTGGCAAGTGGTTTGAGGCCAAGACAATGGAAGTGAGAGGAAGAGGACCAGAACCCACGAAGGCAATCTTGTTTGGGACATGGGTGCAGTGTTGGCTAAGGATAGTGAATTCTAGAAGGCCAAGTTTGAGGTAGTTGGAATAATAAGGGAAGATGTGAAGATGGTGAAGTGGGTTTTGATAAGAGCCTAAGATGGAAGAGTAATGGCTTTCTAGAAGCCCTTCGGCTTCACCGCAGAGTCTTATGAGTTTGGATCTGATTTCTTGAATTCTGTTGGGGAGCTTGGTGACATCAATGGGACAAGGTGGCATGCATGTAAGGACGAGTTGAGTGAAAAGAGTGTCGACATTTTTGCAGGGTTTGAGGCTCTCAAGACTTGAGATTTGGTCATAGAGATCGCATACTTTCTCCATCAACAATTCTTCCTGGCAAACCATGTTGACACTATGAGCTTATGAGCCGACTTTGGCTAATAGAATTATAAGATTATTCAAAGTGAGACTTGAGGACAGATTACAGACTCGAAGAGGGCCTGGGAGGAGTCAATATTTATGCCCACTCGTAGGGCCCACTTCACCCTCCTCAGGCTTTGTTATTGGCTTCTTTCCAATGCAAAAATTGCATTCTTTCTTGAGGTAAATTAGATTCACACTTTTTTTTAAAATTTAGTTTAAATACATTTAATTTTTTTTTAAATATACATTCATTTTTTTTTTTACAAATATGTTATGTAAAACATAATTTATTTTTTCTTAACAATTTTTCTTTTGCTTTTGATTGATTAATTTTTATCAAAATATTACTACACTAAAAAAGACGTAATCAAAATGAGCTCAAGGTAGTGTTTTTATTATGTGATATTCAACCTTTTTTTTTTTTTTAATAAATCAAAGATAAAGAACCAAAGGCAAAATTTTATGCGAGATCAACGAACCTTTAGACCACAACATTCGATGGTTATTATTTTTGTCTTTCATGACAAACAGTTGGAAATACAGAGATGATATTCTTAGTGTCCTTAGTAACAAAAATTTGACAAGAACAAGTTTAAATTTATATATATTTATATATATATATATATATTCTTCCTGATGTTTTCTATAAAGCGGGATGACTTCAAGAAATTAAATACGATTTTGATCTTTGAAACGTTTCAATAACAACATGATATATTTTGGCATATATGCATGAATAAGACTCTAAAACGAGTGAATCTAGGTAAAGAACCTGTTCCAAAGTAACTTTGTTAGGCAGAAACAGACATACACAACTTGATCTCATTGCCGCTAGCCTTATTGCCAAGTGACAAGGGCAATTTTCTACAACGATTTTTTTTTTTTTTGTCACTTACAAAGCCAGTGGCTGACTATAAAAAAATAAAATAAATTAAGGGACCCCAATGTGAATATGATTCTTTTTTTGCCCATGATCCCAATGAGGGTGTGTAAATTTGCGCCTCACACTTAGTATTTCGATACCAACTATCTCACATATATTTTTTTAATCATTATATATTATTATTAACCAATCAATTTATTTATTTCATATTTTAAAAAATATTATATTCTTTTATATTCAATCATCCTTAATTATTGTATACTATTATTTATTATTATTGACAGATCAGTTTTTTGAATAAAAAATATAATATTTTCTCTTTATTAGGAAAAAAAAAAGTCTTAAAATTCGTAGTCATGAATAAGTAACATTTGGCATGCATCCAGTATTGTAGGCAGTAAGCTAAACTGGAAGAAAACTTCATTACTCTATCAAAGTCTTTATTAATATAAATTTTCATGAAATCGAGTTTGTTTTATTATCCTCTAGCTATTACATGTGTGCGTGTGATTATTTGATTTATGAGACAGAAGAACCCTGTAATATGACAGTCTTTAAACAGTTTGCATCATTAATTTCTATGGCCCTAAGTAGATTAGTACTTTGTCTCCCTATGCTCTATTTTTTTAAAAAACATTTAAAAATTGCAATAATTCTTGTGTTAGGTATGACAATGAAGATTTACTAAAATGATTAAGTATATCCATTACAAAGTATAAACTTTTAGAAAGTCAGCTATTGATTTTTCATTTTAATTTTACTATCCATCTGAAATATTTATTTTATTCTCAAAATATATAAATGATAGATACCATAAAAAAGGGGAAAAAAAGCATTTCTAAGTCAAATATAGCATCAATGCACTAAAAAAAAAATGCTGAACTGGCAAATGCAAATGTATATACGGAGAGAACTGATCGATGAGATGTGATAACGTTGACCTCTTAACATTAACATCTCATCAGTATTATTTACCATTCAAGTTGAAAGGGAATAAAATAAGGTTGTTTCGATATTTCATTCAGTCAATTGATTCCAATATATTTGGTTTCACACTTTCTTATCCAATTATTATATATTATCGTTATTGTAAACATCAAAATACCACCGTCCACAATTTTTTAAAAAATTGAATGATAGGGAAATTTGATGTTGTTCTTAAGCTACTATCAGCATCAATTCAGTTCACACTATATTACTTGAAACCCCACTTGTCCCTTATCCTTTAATTTATATATCACACTTTAATAAATGCCTCCCCAGATTTTCTTTCAATTTATATATTAATTAATCATAGTATTAAACAGAAAAACTAATCCAATATACATACAACAAAGTATATACCATCATACTCACTAATCATCAATTTCTAAACTTAACGAAAATTTTCATTTCACAAAATGCATGTGACTATGTCTGTTTTATTGAAAAAATATTTTTCATAAAATAATCTTCTTTATTGTGTATAAGTAAAAAAAAAAATTATATCATTTATTTATCTTGTAATTAATAAAATAATACATAATAGGATAATTAAAGAAAATAATTTTTGTTATAGAGAAGTGAATTTATTTTTCATTACATTTTAACATTGAATAAATAAAATAATTTTCATGACTTTAAGTTTTTTAAATTATAATTATAAATAAAAGAAAATATTTTGAGAGAATTACTGAATTTTGCAAGTTGAATGGACTTGTTGAAAGTGGGTCGTGAAACTTATTCCTCTTTTTGGGACTCTGACGATGTTATTTTGTCCAATTTTTCTGGTCAAATTTTCGTCCATTGCCACAGATAGTGTCTTTACAAAAGCTGTAAGGACAGCGTATGACCACTTTGAAAGGTGTTGACATTCAACATCTGGAAAGTTGTTCTTTTCAATTCAACTTGAAATTTCATATGTTATCCTAACTTTGAATCCTCCGCTTTTTCCTTCAACTTCAATGGTGTATATCACGCCTTATCACCCCCTTTATTTCGTGCAAGTAATTCATTACGCGCCTTGTACGGTTCTGATTTTTTTCTTATTTCCGCATCTTTAATTATTTTTTATAAGTTTTAAAAGAAATTTTATCATTAAAAGGAATTAAATTATAGATGAAATAGGACAAGATTAAACTTATTTTTCATCACACCACTTATATCTGTGTTTATATTTTGAGACAACTAAATACGTATGTCTTTAATTAATGTAAAAAAAAATATGAATTAAACACATATTTTAAAACATCACGCTAGTTAATACTATTCATTAAAAATAAAAGCTCACTATAGTTCTATTTTAGATTAATAGATAGTGAAATTTTATAAACTGTGGACCTCACCACTTAAAAAAAAATTCTAAATCATTTTTAAATAAATGTATGTTTCAGAACTCATTAAAATAACAAATAATTTATGACATCAATTTATTTTGTTTTCTATTTTTTGGCCTTTTTGATGAAATTAGGATGTCATAAGATAAGAGGCTTCTCTGTTGACACCCTATTTTCCCCCACTATCATATAATATTATTTGTGACTTGGTAAAATATTTGAGTGTTACGTCACGTATTTTTTTTTGTTTCACATGATATCAAATAGTATTTGAATTAGTTTATACGCACCTTTTAACTTATTTATGAGCAAATTAATCATAGACTGTCACTCTTCCCTTCTATGGCTAAAGAATTTATAGGAATATTTATATTGTTTAATTAAAAAAAATCTTTTGAAAACGTCAAGTCCCATCACATAATAACAAATTTAAATTTTGTTGTTTATTTTTTTATTTTTTTTATTTTTTTTATTTTTTAAAAAATTAAGAAAAAAAATTAAAATAATAAATCTTAATTAATATCTCAAAAATAACTTATGACTATTATTTTATCTTAAACTTTATTTTTTATTTAGATTGTATTATTTGTTTATCTTTTTTTTTTATTTTTTTTTATAATCTAGAGGACAAATTTAAATTAAAAAAAATAAAATCTTGATTAAGCTGTTAAAATTAAATTTTTATCATTATGTTTTTCATAAGTTTTCAGTTTAAACTTTATTTTTTATTGAGATCTTGGTATTTATTTATTCTTATTCTTGTTATTTATGAATTTTTGAAATTAAGTGTTAGAATCTGAAATCAAATCTCAATTAATATTAAAAAAATTAAAATTTTATCATTATCTTTATGTATAATATAAGTTTTTCAATTTAAATTTTACTTTTCTAATTGAAATTTATTGTTTATTGTTAACATTTTTGCTCACTTTTTATTAAATTGTACTTTCTTATAATTAGACAAAATTTTAAATACTTTACGAGATAATAAATACATGAATAAATATGCTTATCTTTTAATATTTACATTTATAATAATTAATATGCCTTTAAATTATTTTATAACTATTATAAATATATATTATAGTAAATTTTATTAGATATTTAACATGATTTATATAAATTAGTAAATAGGTGATATTCATATTTTATAATGAAATTATGTATGAATGATATTATTCTTGTTGTTTATAATTTAATCTCAAGGAGAGGTGATTTTTATTGCCAATAAAGTACGTCTCACTGTACATTATCATGCTTTTCAAATCACGTATTAGATATATTTGTAACTGTTATCCCGGTGTTTCTAGC
Organism: Saraca asoca; assembly: GCA_026873985.1. Taxonomy (NCBI): domain Eukaryota; kingdom Viridiplantae; phylum Streptophyta; class Magnoliopsida; order Fabales; family Fabaceae; genus Saraca; species Saraca asoca. The sequence goes on from JANHAO010018612.1 coordinate 8,611, forward strand.
ACAAAAATTTAAGCAAATAATAGTAATTAATATGTAAATATATGTGCATAATTGACAAATATTGAAAAATTAATGTCAATTTAAACTAAGTTAACTTAAATCAAATTTGATTAAATGGGATAACAATTTAAATAATTGAAGTAAAGTTAGTCTTCTCCAACCATCCATGGAGATCAGGAGTTGGGGAACCTCTCTCTAATGCCTTTAAATAGGAATAAATTTAAAATTATTTTTTTATATTTATGTTTTTTTCGTTCCCTTCACATGCAACAATATTATTTTCATTTTTCTATTTTTATTACCGAGGTCCTATTCTTTTTTAAATAGGTGAATCTAAAAGTTTGGATCTCACTTGTTTATAAAAAAAATGTGAATTAGAAAATGGGAAAAGATTTATTCCTTCACATATTTGTGAAACTTTGAATGTTAGATTCTACGATTCTACAAATATATGCAGAAGAGTGGACAGAAAGTGACTATGAAAGTATGAGAGAAGTGTTACTTTTTAAATTGAACAAAAGAGCCGCCGAGGGAAGTCGTTGCTAAGATGTAGACAACCGATTGGATGTTTGGGGTCGAAAAATGTCTATCATCAATTATAGATACGAACCGAAAGCTGCTTTATATATAGGCTTTGAAAATCCCATTGTTTTTGCCAAATTGGCCACTTTCTCTCTGTCATCAACAACAGCACCAAATGCGACTACTCGACGCTGAAAAATGAAGGAACACTACCACTGCACGTCCACTTTTCAAAAGAAAAAGAAGATCAAAATTAGTATATAGCTATGAATCAAGATGTTGTCAATATGGACTCATCATCTTCTTTTTCATATATAATATTAATGCATCTTTTCTTTCTAGTTGAGCCATTCATGACTGCCTACACATACCTTTTTTTTTTGTTTTACATAGTTAAAATGGTTATGATTGATAAATGTCAAAGTTGAAATGGTGAGCACGTTGGTTGGCTATGAGTGAAGTCAAATTGAGTTGGACCAATTTTTCAATGGATGTGTGGCAACCACACGACGACGTGTGACTCACACTATCCATGCAACACCAAAGTCATCACTTTGGTCCCTCAAGCTCGATTTTTGTGGTCAGTTCCGACTTGCTCTGCTTCTATCCAATCAACCCTTCAACACATGTACTCAAGGGACGGGATGGCAGTGATCCCTTAAAAATTTTAAAAATATTTTTTGATGCACTTCGTTACTAAGTTTCTTGCAACAAGGATTCAAGCGATGAGAACCGTCGAATCCTCTTCTATACTAATATGCTAAAGCAAATGGCAAGAGTAACTAGAGCTATGAGAGAAAATTGCGCTTGACCATCTATATATATACTGTAAAAAAAAAAAAAAGCAATTAGCGAACAAAAAAAATGGTCGAATTTTTTCGATCACTAACGGAGATTGAACTGAGACTATTTTGCGTCTGATTGACAAAAAAAAATTTAAAAATGAATTTCGTAGCGACCAAAATAGTGATCAAATTTTTCGATGGCAAAAAATTTGATCATTATTCGGTGGCTATATAGTTGCTAATTCCGAAAATTTTGTAGTAACTATTGAAATTTTTTGTGTGCGATCGAATATTTCTGTCGCCATATTATATTTGAATTTTTTAGCAACCGAATTTTTTGGTCGCAATTTGTAATAAGTTGAGCAAAAAGAAAGAAGGACTAAAATGAAAAGCTTCGGTAGGGACTAAAATGAGAAGTTTTATTTTCGATGGGGTAAAAGTATAAAAATTTCATAGTTTTGGGGCAAAATTGAAAATTTTTCCATTTTTCTTTTTATACAAATTTACCCCCAGATTTTTTTTCAGATTAACCGAACTCCTCCCTCTCTCTCTCTCGGACTTCGGTTGCTTCTCCGGTGTGTCCGGCTGTTCTCCGGTATGCCAGCCGGCGTGAGCCACCATCGTCCTCCTCTGGCGTTCAGCTTCTTCCTCTCCTCTGATGTGCCGAAGCTCTTCCCTCTCTTTCCTGGTCTTTGGCTTCCTTCACCGGCTTCTCCGGCGTCTTCGACCGTCGTCAGCTGTCCACTGTCGTCCCCGATGCCTCCCCGTCATCAACATGAAGCTCTTCCCTCTTTCTTCTGGTCTTCGGCTTCTTCAGCCAGCCACTGAAATTTGGACCACCGGCGACGCTTCGGCCAGCGGCGAGCTAGCCACTGACACATCGGGATCTGGTGAGCATTCCTATATCGTTAATTTTATTCCATAATGATCGTGTAATTTAATATCAAGTTATTTGCATAGAAACCCTAAGATGTAGTGTTGCTAGAAATTAAAAATCTTGCTATTAATTGGTTGTAAGCTGGCCACTGACACATCGGGACCTGGTGAGTATTTCTAGATCATTAATTTTATTTCATAGTGATCGTGTAATTAACTGTCAAGTTATTTGCGTAGAAACCCTAAGATGTAATATTGCTAGAAATTAAAAATCTTGCTGTTAATTGGCTGCAGAACCATCCCAGTAATTGTGTTTAGGACATTGGAATTTTCTAGTAGATAGTTTGTAGTATCCGAGGTGAGTAAATAGTTCTCCTCACATGTTAACCCCATATGTGAATTGAACATGATTTTGTGTTTTAGAACATTGTGATTTTATGAAATATGATAAGTTTCATAATTATTGATGTGAGTGCGAAATATAATCTGCCTATTGATTATGAAATTTGTTGTCACTTGATTGAAAAATCATCCCAGTAATTGTGTTCCTTTTATGTGACAATGGGTTTGGAAATTAAATTGTTGGCTTACAATTGAAAATACATATGTCGTTGCTTTTGATGGTAGTTGATAGGGTAGAACTGCATATTTTGCATTTTGTTGGATGCCCAATAGGTTCTTATTATATAGTCTGGGCCACTGTTCGATATTATGTTGATATATAGGTCGTGATGGGCTTGTTGCCCTTTTATTGTGTATGAAGGCCGTGTGCCTAGATATTCAAAAAATAGGAGAAACTCTGTCAAATTTTTGATAGGAAGTGAAAAGTTTGACTTTAACCAATCATTCTATTATTTTTCCCCCCTCTCTATATATGTGTGTGTGGGGACTATTCTTTGATTGTTTTTGTTATATAAAATTTTCCTAAACCTTTTGGCACCTGCATTAGGTTATTGTTGAAGTCATTCCACTGTTGTAAGTATATTTTTATTAGTATATTTGGTTTCTCAAAATTAGTTATCTGTATTAATTATTCAAATTTTTATTAACAGCGTGAGTATCAACGGCTCTGAGGAGAAGGCACTAGTAGTAAGAGAGATAGCTCACTAGTAGCCGACAATGCGCTCTTCCTCCAACTTGTTAGGGAAGGAAACAAAAAGGCAATGTTTGGTCACAGGGTGAGTTAGGCTCTCTCTTGCTTTCCTCTGTAGGAGCATCATCTTCTTTGTCTGCGCCAGATAATGCTGAAGTGATAAATTTAAGGGCTAAGGTTACTGCCCTTACAGTGGAGCTTATGGGCAAGGATACACTCCTTGCTGACACGCGAGAGCACTTACAGTGTAATGAACAAAGGATGGAATATTTGTATCAGTGCCTACACATTAACCCTTCATTGATCAGTTCGTCTCCTGATGCCCAGTCAGTAGCGTCTGAGCATGATCCAGCATCACATGATGCATAGCACCATCCAGAGGAGCCACATGATCAATTTGGTGCAGATGATGAATCTTAGAGTACATTAGTTTTTTACTTGATTTAAATGTGACTGATTAATTTTCTATTTGTAATAGATTTATATTTACTGTTACTTTGATTTGGATATTTTTTATGCATTAAATATACCTTTAACGTTTAATTAATTGATTTTATTATGCACTACAATTGAATGGGTTTTAGATTGTATTAGATGGTATTAGATTGGATTTGTAGCATTTTTATTTGATAATCAGATGTCAGTGACCGAAATAGTCATTAAAAAAAGTGTTTGCAAAAACTGTTCACAAGTTTAGCGATCGAATTTGCAACCAATTTTTTTTCACATTTTACCATTTTGCGACCGAAATAGTAAAAATTTTAGTGACCATCTTCTTTGTAACTCAGTGACCGAACTGTCACCAAATATTGGGTGGCCAAATTTTGCATTTTAGTGATCGAAATAGCGGCCGAAATTTTCGATCACAAAAAATACAAAACAGCGACCAAATGACCAGTAGTTTAGCGACCGAAATAGCGATTGAAAATTTTGGTCACTAATTGTTCTACAACTAGGTGTTTAGCCACTCCTTTTTTTCGATCGTTGTTCGATCGCTAAGTCCATCTATGATCGAAATTTATTTTTTAGCAACCGAAATTTTTGGTTGCTAAACTGTTTTGTTTTTTTGGTAGTGATAACAACTAAGGGGTAGTTTAAATTTTTCATGTTCATCATCTATGTGACCCTTTCCGGTTATCAAAACATACTGGATTGTCATGTGTGTCATTTTTTGTTCATCATTTTTTCTATAAATTATTTAGCCTTCAAAAATATTTTTGTTTATCATTTTGTCCATCATTAAATAACATAAGATGAAAATTGTTGATGGTGGATTTCAGTTCAATCCCGAATCCAACCAACCAAAAGAGTTCTTGGGACTCAAACTACAATTCAATTGAACACAAGAAGAATGAAGGGGATGGAGAGGAAGAATGACAACCACATAGAGAGATTTTTAATGTGGTTCGGCTAAAATCGGACAACACCGGTCCCTACATCCACGATAACTTTTATTAATCTGAAAAAATTTCTACAAAGTTTTCATATGATTTTTCCAGCCTACCTTTACAGTGATCTTTCTCCTCATATTTATAGAGGTTGGGGAGGTTACAATTGTAGCCTGTTTGGAAGTGTTTTCAGGTGTTTTTGTTTTATTGTTTTTGAAAACAGTTTTTTAAAAACTGTTTCTAAAAACTGTTTTTT
>JANHAO010018613.1:0-13529 GCA_026873985.1 Saraca asoca
TGCTTAAACATTTTAATGCATGAATCACTTACAAAATCGATTCGCATATGGAATTTCAATCACGAATCGATTATGTAATCGATTCATGTAGTAAAAAACCGTTCCCTCAACCAATCCTGGTGTTGTTCATTTATCGAAAAACCATTTCCTATACAATCTGACAACAGTTTGTATGTGTTTCCTATAAACATAGAAAATCGTTGCCTATTATGTGCCATGATGTTGTTTATTGTTGAGAAAACCGTTGCCTAGCTTTTGTTGAAGTGTTGCCTATTCTTTTTTAGCAACGATTCTTAAACATTGCTTAATATTCAGGAACCATTGCCAAAAACAATAGATGAAAATCGTTGCCTATAACTCAGGAATAGGCAACAATTTTTTTGTCTGTTGCTAAAAAACCTTAAAAAATCGTTGCCTAAAAGAATAGGCAATGGTGGATAAGGGAACGGTCAAAAACTATTGCCTGTAGCTTTAGGCAACAGTTTTCAGAGTTTAGGTAATAGTTTTTATCTGTTGCCAAAGGCAGAAAATGTTGTAGTGAGGCATGACTTTGGACATGGTTTCTTTACAAGAGGCACAATTTTCATAAAACTTTTCTACATCATACTTCATGCTCGACTAATAAAAATGCTCATGCAAGATATATAAAGTTTTAGCAATATCAAAATGTCCTATTAAACCTCCCTCATATGCTTTTTTAATAAGCAAAACCCTCAAAGAACCCTTAGGCACACAAAATTGATTTTCCTTAAAAAGAAAGCCATCACACTAAAAATATTTACCGAAAACAACTTTCTCACAAGCATTGAATACACTAGCAAAGTTGATTATTAACATACAAATCCTTCCTATGCTCAAAACCTAAAAATTTAACATGCATAGTAGAAATAAGGGTATACTTGCAAGAAAGGGCATCAGCTACCACATTTTCTTTAGTTTGCTTATATTGGATCGTATAAAGGAATGCCTCAGTGGACTCTATCCATTTTGCATGCCTATGATTTAGCTTCCCTTGATCCTTCAAATGCTTCAAAGATTCATGATTGGTATAGATGACAAATTCTTTTAGTCAAAGGTAATGTTGCCAAGACCCTAAAGTCCAAACTAAAGTATAAAGCTCCTTATCACAGGTTGGGTAGTTGAGAGCTACACCATTAAGCTTCTCACTAAAGAATGCTATGAGGTATTTTTCCTACATCAAAATAGCTTAAATACTAAGTCCTAAAGCATCACATTTGATTTTAAAAACCTTAAAGAAGTTAGGTAAAGCAAGCAAAGATGCTACAGATAAATTTTCTTTTAACAAATTAAATGCGTTAGCCTAGGTTACCCTATCTGCATATTTCTTAGTTTTCATGTTGAAAAACAACTTTAATCTAAATCATTTACATTACTATCTAATAATACATTTCACTACTTACTTTAATATATTAGAATTAGCAATTATTTTATTTTTATAGGATCTTTTGTAAGTGAATTCAAAAGAAATTTGATTCAAATAAATATTTTCATAATAAGGTAGATACAAACCACTTGAAGAAAGCAAATATTTTTAAACAAAATTTTTCTATAAGCACAGATTTCATAAAAAAATTGTTTTACACATTACAAATCAATTCACTAATTGATTTGTGTTGAAAAATCTATACAAATCGATTTATGATGAAAACTTTTTAACTGAAAGTTGAGATTTCACTCTGAATCGATTTAAGAATAGATTCACAAACTAAAAATTAGTTATTCTATTATAGACAGTTATGACAATTATAAAACCCCAACCTCCTTCAATTTTTTTCAACAAATTTCACATTCTTCTATCTTCCTCAAGTGCAAAAATCTCATAGCTTATTTAGATTTGATTCTGCCTTATTACATCTTTGAATCAACAAGATTTCTAAATCAAAATTTTGAGAATTCACATCAGCTATTTGAAATTTCATTTCAAACTTTCTGGTATTATATTTCTTACTTTACATTTATCTTTTCTTACATTGTATTTTCTTTTAAGGTTTCTAGGTTAATAGAAATCTTGTATAGGTTAGCAAGTGCCTATTTAAATTCTTGTTTTTTGTTTTTAGGTTTGGAAGAGCCAAGTTAAAATCTTCTAGGTTAGCAAGATCTCTATTGTAATTCTTGTATTTTGAGTTGGTTCAGGAGCCTGTTTTTAATCCTGATGTTTTGAAAATAAAAGAGGTAATCTAGTTAAAGATTATCTAGTGAAGTAGACTTGAATTACAGCTTCAATTCAAGTTGAACCATTTTAAAAACCTTGTGCATTGAATCTTTATTTTTCTACTTTTGAATTTATATTCTTGCTACATAATTGTTAAATTCTATATTCTACACATTCATTGATTAATTTTTTGTAACTCATCTTAATATAAAACAATTCAATTGCAATCTTATCAAATTTAAAGAGTTTATAATAATTAAAGGAGTATAAAAATTTCCCTAAAGGAATATCCAAGTTCTACAATATATTCTTAATTAGGGACCTATCAGTTGGTATCAGAGCTTTGGTTCTTGATACTCCTTTTCTTTGATAAGAATATGGATTCTAATTTAACTGTGTTCTCAGACTGTACATCCCTAAATAGTCCATCTACTTTTGACATTGAAAACTTTGCTTTTTGGAAATATAAAATCAAAAATTTTATTCAGGCTTTAAATGTGGATATGTTAGAAATTCTTAATACAAGTTATGAATCTCCTAAAATTTCTGTTAATGGAAGTTTTTAGCCTAAGTCTAGAATATTATGGCCTGATGAAGAAAGAAGAAAACACCTTCTTGCCTCTAAGGTAAAGTAGATTATTATTAATTCACTATCTGCTAATGAATTTCAAAGAATTTCTAAGTGTAGTACAACAAAAGAGATCTTAGACACTCTAGAGATCATCTACAGTGGTAGTATTCAAGTTAATTGCAAAAAGGAAGAGCGGCATTGTCTTATGGCAAAACATAATGAAAGTTCATAGGTTCTGTAGTATTCTTCATTTTTCTATGGTTCATATGTTAGTGAAACTAATAGTGATTCTAGCAATCAAATAGATGATATAGATGATGATGATGATGATTCCAATGACTTATATGAAGAAATTTATGAAGCATTGACCAAAGCTTATAAGGAGATGAAGAAATTAAAGAGTCAAAATGAGAATTTGGTCAAGAAAGTTAAGCAAATTGAAAAAGAAAATGCTGATTTGAATGTTTTAGTTGAAAAATTAGTTAATGAGACCAAAGTATGTGAAAACTGTAAGTCTTATAAGGTAGAAATAGAGAAATTGAATAACACTTTACAAGGTTTTGCTGAAAGCAATGAAAAATTGAATGACATGCTGGAAAATCAGAAAAATTTTCAAAATAAAGTTGGCCTAGGATATAGATAGTGGCAGTATAAAAAATCTAAGAGATGGAATCCTGCTTATATCACCTACTGTTATTGTAATCATAAAGGCCATCATATCAGAGATTATCTATTTAGGAATGGAACATATTTGTTAAAACCAAATGAGAAACTTATGTGGTTGCTAAAATTATCTACTATTAAGAAGTTTCTATTGAGTTTACTAACAAGTTTGCACCCAAAACGTACTGGGTACTAGCCAAGCAAACTTAATTCTAATTTTGTAGGTTTGTGTGAGAAAAAAGAAAGCAACTCATGATGTAAGATAGAAATCACACTCACCACAAGACAAACATTGATAAACCCCCTTATAATCTTTAGTATTCATTTTTTGATTTTTCATATTTGATTTATATATTGTAATTACTAATTTAAGTATTAGAGATGATATTGAGTTTGTTTTATAGGAACACAGAGAGAATTTAAGGTTTTAAGTGATTTAAGATGCTATCTGAGAGTTTGTGTAACTAGGAAAACCCTTGGAAAAATAAAAACTTAGAAAAACTGAACTTAAGATCCCTTAAATCAATTTAGTAATTGATTCCTATTTATCCAAATTTTTTGTGAGTTTTTGAATCAGTTTAGTAATTGATTCACTTTTCGAATAATATATACTGAGAATCGATTCTTTAATCAACTCACTAGATTTCATAAAGTTTCAGGAAGACTTAAATTTCTAAAATTTTTCTAAAAATATCTACATAAATGAATTCCCTAATCGATTTGTTAAACATCAACTCATATATGAATCGATTCAATAATTGATTCCCCTATGAATTTTAGTGAGTGAATTTAAACTCAAATTAATTCATTATTAAATTTTTTTTCTCTAAATTGATTCATGAATTGATTCAAGACATGATACTATATATATACAAATCAACGTTGAACTTATTTCATAGTATTTTCTCAACTCCCCAATTGAAACTCTCTCATCATCTCCCTTAAGAAAATCCTTTAAAACTCAGCCTCTGACACTCCTTTACCTAAATTTCTTCTATAGAAACATTAGAAACACAATTCTAAACCTTTTTAACTAATTAATTTCACAAAAAAATCCAAAATTGAAAAGCCCCAAATCACACCCCAAGAACCCTAGGTTTAAACCTTCAAATTTTTCAACAATCTCAAGATAAATGGCAAAGAGAATCAAGCTCATAAGTAAGCGAAAAGACAAATCACCAGTGAAGGCAACTCAATTAGGAGATGAAGAATCATTCTTCCAATCCTTAAATGAGTATGTAGCCTATCTCTCTCTTGAAAATAGAGAAATAGAACCTTTAAAGTGTTTCAATGATCAATTACTAAAAACTACCATCTGGATAAATTGTTAGCAAAGTATAGGCTAGAAAAATTTTTGACCTTCAAAGGAATTGCCTATGCTAGGTTAGTAAAAATGTTCTATGCCAATCTTGCTGATGCTGATGAAAAATTATCTTGTTATGTGATGCATAAACACATGGTTATGGATTCTAAACTGTTTGCTAATGAATTTGGTATGGATAATACAATGCCAAAGCTTACTATAAGATCCTTTCCTGAATAAGGAGCTAGCAGTTAGAGTGCTATTTCCCTACTCCACCCCAATAGATGGTAGTGGAAAATTGCTTATAACTGGCTTCTCTCTTGAAGACAGGATCCCACATTATACTTTATGCAAAATAATTTTTCCAAGGATCACCAACTTTATTGGAATTATGGAAGATAAATTATTTTTAATATGGATTATCAAAAACCAATTGAATTTCAATTTTTCATATTTCATTTTGAAATACATCGCTGAATGTTACAAAAGAATAGATATTACTTTTCTTCCATATGGCATGATCCTTACACCTTTCTTTACCAAATTCAAAATAAAACTTTCTGATGAAATTATTGAATTGATTTGGTCTTTAATTTTTACATATGTTAAATTGATGCACAAATTGATTAGTCAGTTATAAGTTAGTTATAACTATTAAGAATCGATGCATGAAGCAATTCAGGAACCAAAAATCCATTATTTTCAAATGTTGGTTATAACTACTACAAATACCCTCTCACATTCACTTTTTTACGGCAAAACGCATATTATTCTCTATCTTTCTAAGTGTGAAAATTAGAGAGAACTCTAGTGCTTTAATTGATCTAGCTCAGGCTTTGAAATCAACAACTAAGTAACTTCTTGGATTAGATTCTCTAAGGTTTACATAGTTTGTTTCTTAAGATTTTCATCTCAAGACTGGTATTATTTTCCTCTATCAAATCTTGTTAATTTTCTTTTAGTTTTTGAGGTTGATCAAAAACTAGAGATATAAGGAATAGGTTAATCTTCCTTTGCATCTTCTATTAGTTGTAAGGTTGATTACAATTAAGCTGAAGGTGTATTGTTAGTGTATTTAGGCTAGGAAAGAGCCATGTGAAATCTTGTTGTAAACTAGTTTAAATCCAGTGAATTGTAATAAAAGAGATCATCTGGTTAAGGATTGATCTGGTGAATGTAGACTTCATCTATAGTTTCAGGTGAAGTTGAACTACTTTAAAAATACAACGTTTTCTTCACTTATCTTTGCTGAATTTTCTATTACTGCATAATTATAATTTTCATCTAAGTACATTACTATATTGCTAATACAATTCTATTAGTTTATTGCTAGTTGAATGATCAAAAAAAATTCATAACAATTCTAGTCACTTCAATACATTCTTTATATTCCAATAGAAATCTTTTTGAAAACCTTGAGTAATAGGACTCCAATCTCTCAAGTATAAAGAGTCTATTTTTTACAAATGTAAAAAGGGCAAGATCCATTTTCTGGGACCCTCACATACTTCAAAAAGTAATCTATTACCACCAAAATAGCGGATAAATTCCCCACTTTAGGAAGCCTGGAAATGAAATCCAATCAAACACTTTTCCATGGTCTAGACGAAACTAGAAACAGTTACAAAAGTCTTATGGTTTTATCTCTTATGACCTTATTTTTTTTAACAAATTACATAGGTTTTAGTCTAGTCAATTGCATCATCATGCATCTGAGGCCAATAATAACCTTATTTCAAAAAGACATAAGTTCTTTGCCAACCCAGATAACCTACCCATAATGTGTTAGTGCAATCCCTCAAAAACACCTTCCTCAAGTCATTGTCTTTGGGGACAAAGAGTTTTCTCTCTTTCATCCATAGTAGATCATCCTCCAGCCAAAATTGACAAGGTTCAACCACTTTGATGAGAGTCATGATGGTTTAAGCCATTAGATCTTTGGTGAGATTCTCCCTTATCCATTTTCACATTAAAGTAGTGACAGGACTATAAACCATTCACGGCATTAAGGTTATTGCTATAAGTTTGCCTTGCGACTAAAGGCACTTGCCACTTGGTTGGTCAGTCTTGCCTTGTGCTCAAACTCAAAATTAAACTTTGCTAATGTCTCCACACCCTCAAGCAATGAATATCTACTAGTATTTTCTTCTCCTGTGTCATATGCCTCCATTAGGCTTATAATAATTTATGGCTTTTATAGGTAATATGATATCCTTCTTGAAGCAAAACTCTACCTAATGCAAAATCTAAAGCATCAGTCTGGACTTTAAAAGGCTTAGCAATATCTAGCAAGGTAAGCATGACGTATCTAGTCATAGCCCACTTTAAGTCTTTAAGCATGTACCTTTCTTCAAAAAGGTCTATTAGTGAAGTTGTTCTCCTGGAGTATCCTTCCACAAATCAATAGTAATAGTTTGCAAGCCCCAAGAAGGATCTTAACTCAATCACCCTTATTGGAGCTTTCTGCTCTTAGATCACCCTCCTTTTCTCCATATCCATGCAAATACAATTGCATTCCATAATATGCCCAAGGAACAAGATGGGCTTCTGAGCAAATGAGCATTTTTCTTACTTCACATATACCTAATGTTACCTCAATCTCTTAAAGACCAATTTCAAGTGCACTATATAGTCCTCCAATATCTTCTAGGTAAATAACAACAAATTTATCCAGGTAGTCATGAAATATTTGGTTCATGAGGGTGTAAAATATAGTAGTACCATAAGTCAACTCAAATGGCATAACAAGGAATTTGAATGTGCTATAATGAGTGACACAAATTATCTTTGCTACATCTCCATCTACCACCCTAACTTGGTAGTAACATAACCTTAAGTCGAGCTTCGTGAATAACAGGAAGTGCTTAATTGATTAGAGAGATCTTGAACAAAAAGAATTGGGTATTTGTTCCTGCCATAACTTTATTCAAGGACTGACAAACCATGCATAGTTGAAGACAATCATTCTATTTCTTTCAAAATAACACCATACCCCCAAATGGTGCCTTTGATATCGAAAGAACCCCACATCTAAGCTCTTATTTAGTTGCTTCTAGTGGTGTTATGTGGTAAGGTCCTTTTGTATAGGGTTTTACATTAGGTAACAACTCAATCTAATGATCAATTTCTCTTTGAGGAAGGAGTCATAAAGGTAGTTGATCTAGCATCACATCCTCAAATGTCTTTAACACATTTTAAACTTCTTGAGCTATAACTTCCTCATCTCCACTCTTTTTCGCTTGCTAGGACTGCTACAAGTGATAGTTCTTATACCTTATGCCCTTCTTGAATTGTAAAGCAAACAAGAGCTTGGTTTCCTTAAGTTGTTTAGTTTAAACTAGCATAATACTTAGGTTCTTACCCATGATAATGAGACAATTAGTAGCAGAAACTGGCATAACATGGTGTGCCAAGAGGAACTCTATCCCTAAAACAACATTAAAGTCATCCATTTTGGTAGCCATGAAGCTTGCTCTTCCTTGCCACAATCCAAGGTTCATAAATGCTTACTTCATCACTCACATAGTAGTGAAGGCCTTAGAATTCATAGCTTTTATGCAGCTTGAATCTTTTTTCAACTTCAAGTCTTCCCCCTCAAAGGTGAAATTATGAGTGGCGCATGTATCCACCATTATGCTCATGGCAACCTTTTTGGCTATTTACCTTGTTACATACATGAGTCCTTGGTTCAAAGTCTTTTTCACACTCTCAACCTACTTCTTTAGTGAACTAAGGAATTGCAATGTGCCCATTCTTATAAGATCTTCCTCTTCACTATCACAACCTTCACTTTCCTCATCTTGACCTTTCTTAATGACCTATATAGCAAGCTACTTTTTGGGGGCATTTGACAACTATCGAGATTGACAAAGATAATGTTGAACTACCCAAGCTTATAGCACTAGCAAATCCAAGTTGAACCATAAAGACTAGTGATTAATTTCTATGTATTGATAGTATAAAACAAGGGGGTTGGATATTAACTAATTATAAATATTAATTAAACAAAAAATAATAACATAAGCAAACAAAACTAAGGAAAATGGAAATCTAATTGAGAAAAGTTTCAATCTAAGGGACTCCTACAATCAATTTTGTGACTGATCATTGACATAAATATTTCATTCCTTCTTTGAGCACCTAGCCAGAAATCTAATTAAGCCTAACATCTAATCAATTCTTAATAATTTCTCTCTAAACGTGTCAACCAAGCCCTTATTGCTAAATTGATTGAAGCCTAGCACCTCAACCAATTCACCAATAGCATTAAGATCTAAAAATACCAAGACTAATTAATCAATGTACCCTATAGCAAATAAATTAATTACCCCCAATTTTATAAGATAATTGATTCACCCTAGCAGTAAATCAAAAACCCCATTACTATCAAGTCAAACAACCATAAACAATAACATTACCCACAAAAATTTAGCTAGCAGTAAATTAAAATAAATGATTAGTTAATTGGTCATCTTAATCAATCATCTATAGCAATTATTAGCATTAAAAGAAACATTTAAGAGAATCAAATTGTGAACAAATTGAAAATAGAAGCAAGTCTCACAATTAATAAGAAAATTGATGTAGAATTTCCTTTATATATTGTAATAGAAGTTTAGCTACACATAAATGTAAAAAAAAAAAAAAAGAAGAGAAACCTAATTAGGGATAGAGTTCTTGCCTTAGCAAATCTCCTCTTCTTTACAAAAGTAGAGAAAAATGAAAATGAATCTAAAAACTATTACAATAAGGGCTCAACAGAGCTTTTATAGGAGCTCACTACACTGCCTCTACTTAGGCTACTAATTAAGGCTAGAAAGAAGCTTAATTGGATGTCAGTTCCTTCATACAAAATGAAGCTTTAACTTTTAGGACTGTCTCTACTTGAGCTACTGATTATGGCCAAAAGGAGGCTTAATTGGATGTAGCTCCCTTCATATGAAATGTAGCTTCAACTCATAAGAGTCCAATGGCCTTAACCTTGCATAAAAGTTTAATTCCAAGCTTAACTTATAGGCCAAAAACTAAAACTACATTTTAGAGTAGTTTAACTAGTAACAGAATTTAACACTAAAGTGCATAGCCTTGTAACTTAATGCAAAAAGGTGCAATTTGACCTCAAGATGTTCATGAAGGTTGTTGGAATGGATCTTAGCTATCTTAAGGACTTAGGTGTGCACCAAAATGAGGAATAAAACTTCAATTATGATAAAAATATCAAAATTGGTTCTAGGTCATAAGATAACACTCTGTTTTGACTTCTGGGCTTACGTTGACCTCCAGAATGGTTGAACTAGGTTTGGAATCCCACGACATTTTAAGGTCTTTCTCTTAACTTTTCAAAGACATAACAATCACCTAAACGTGAAGTCCAAAACTCAAGATATACCTAAAGACCTAAAACAATTTCACATAGTATCAAATTACTAAATTAATTCAATTAAGTACAAAAACTAAGCCAACCATAAAACTAATTACAAGTATCCAATTAAGAACATAAATATGACAAAAGGCTAAGTATAAAAGAGAAATAAAATATGTATAAATTATGTTCATTAGGATTCTTGCACTCTGTGTGGACTATTGCACAAGATGCATGCTAAGGGTCTCTTTCCCCTAATGTTAATGGCATTGTGAGATGATGCTAAGCTAGTGTTGTTCGATCCTCCTTTCCTGTTGTCCCCTCCCCCACATTTTCCTTTTTCGAACTTATTCAACTATCCTCCACTTCCACTAGAAGGAAACACACTATTTCCTTGAGGCTTCATGTTAGGATTGTCTGCATGATAGTCAGTCAAGCGCCCTACAGTTACCAAGGCTGTAGGTGATTCCTACACTCATTGTCTTTAGAGCTTAATTCTTTCCTATGGTTTGAGGCCTTCAAGAAAGAAGAATATTTTATCCTTTTCTTACAAGTCCCGAATATCCAACATAAATGTTGAAAACTTCACATCTTCTCGGATAGCTCTAGTTTCTTTTAGATCTCTCAAATGGTGTCTTACCATGTACCCCACATTCTCTGAGAAGAGCTATGACTTCAATTCTCTCTTCAAATCTTTACAAGAGTTAATGGCGCAATAGCCTACCATGATGTCTTCATGTTTAGTCCTCCCACCAAAGCTAAGCATCACTAATTAGATACACGGTTATTTTTTTCACCATGGCCTCTTCAGAATCTAGCCTTATAGCCTAGAAGTATTGTTCCATGTCAAAAAGGAAATTCTCCAATTTCTTGCCATCTCGCATGCCACCATAAAAGCAAGGCTCGAGCACTTTCATATGCCTATATTCTTGTCCCCCATTATTAGGGTCCTAGTTTCCCACAACTCAAGTGAGAACCCTCAATTGGACCTTTACATCATCTCGCCCCACCCTCAAACCTCAAACAATGTCCCCCAAGTTACCTTCTACATTGGCACTTGAGGCTTCTTAATCTAGTCCTAATCAAACTCCATAGCAGCTACCCGATTACCAATCGACTCCTATTTTCTTATTGTATTAGCAAGCTCAGGTATATCATTATTTTGCATATCTTCGACAACTTTGAACATATCCTCCATTCGTCCCAACCTACTTTTGAGTTCAATAATATGCAAGGTGTTTGACATGATTGTGGTGTGTCTAAAACCTTAACAAAAATCCAAACCAAAACCAAAGTGAGTCAAAACCAGCTCTGATACCAGCTATCATTGGATCACATGTTCACTAGCTAGACCATGTGGCACTTGTTATCTACCACCTAAAAGCAAGCCAACCAATGGTTAGTCTCGTAGCATTAAAGGACAAATATATTGAGTGGCAAAACATTAACAAGTGTAGTGAAAGATAAACAATCAAGGCAAACAATATGCATGCAAGTAGAGGCAATGATAGCACATCACATAACACAAAGCAAGTTAAAGACAAGCACAACAAGGCATCCAATATGCAATTTATGCAATGCAGGAAAATGTGGATGAATGTGACCAAATGTAAAGAAAATATAAGGCAACAAAAATGGAAGAGGGGCTACTTCTTCATTCATATTAACCCTCATTACATAGATTGGAGTGTGTAGGAAAGGCACCAAGTCATACACTCTAACATCTAGACTACCACCACAATGCCCACCAAGGGTCAGTAAGCACTCCCCCCTAAAAAGCATTTTAAGCCAAAGGCCTAATGATAAAAATAGACATACTTTTTGTCAGTTAACATAAGGCAATTTCTCATAGTTCGGGAAGGATTTTATGCATTCTTATATCAATGTGAAGCTAAAAATTCAAGGATGATAGCCATGTACTTATGTACTTGCATTGGACAAGCTCCATTGGGTAAAATTATATAAATAGCCCCAAAACAGGGAAAATGGAAAAATAGAACACAAGTTAGATTGTCTCCAAATTTGCACTACAAGACCTCTATACTATATTTGATTTAGCCACCAAGTTTCATATCAAACAAAGTACATTTGCCTATTAAACTGGTACACAAGGGAAACTTGTGACAATGGATAGGACAACCACATGCCCTTTTTAGCCTATATAAGGAGTGGCCCCTATGATGTTTTCCATATCCATCATTTGCAATTAAGTCGCTCTAAGAGAGCATTGATCAATTAAAAGTGGTTCAAGTTTGCATGCAAGTAGAGGCAATGATAGTACATCACATAACACAAAGCAAATTAAAGACAAGCACAACAAGGCACCCAATATGCAATTTATGAAATGCAAGAAAATGTGGATGAATGTAGCCAAATGCAAAGAAAACATAGGATAACAAAAATGGAAGACGGGTTACTTCTTCATTCATATTAAGCTTCATTACATAGCTTGGAGTGTGTAGGGAAGGCACCAAACCATACACTCTAACATCTAGACTAGCGTCATAATGCCCACAAAAGGTCAACAAGCACTCCCCCCCTAAAAAGCATTTTAAGCCAAAGGTCAAATGGTAAAAATAGACATACCTCTATGAGTTAACATAAGGCAATTTCTTATAGTTTGGGAAGGATTTTATGCACTCTTATATCAATGTGAAGCTAAAAATCCAAGGATGATAGCCATATGCTTAACTACTCGCATTGGATAAGTTCCATTCGGTAAAATTACATAAATAGCCCTAAAACAGGGGAAATGGAAAAATAGTACATAAGTTAGATTGTCCCCAAATTTGCACTACAAGACTTCTATACTATATTTGATTTAGCCACCAAGTTTCATATCAAACAAAGTACGTTTGCCTATTGAACTGGTACACAAGGGCAACTTATGACAATGGATAGGACAACCACATGCCCTTTTTAGCCTATATAAGGAGTAGCCCCTATGATGTTTTCCATAACTATCATTTGCAATTAAGTGGCTCCAAGAGAGCATTGCTCAATTAAAAGTGGTTCAAGTTTGCATTCTACATGGGTATGAGCCTAAGGTAGGGATTTTGGCTTAAAAGGGTCAAATTCTTTCCTTAAATTCTTTTATTCCTTAGTTTTTTCTTTTCTTTTGCTTATTGTAATTTTTCAAATAATTAAAGGATCGTGTTAAAACTAAGGTAAATGCTCTAAGGGTAGTTTAGGAGATTTCCCTCGTACTAAGGTGAGTTAGTTTTCTACTCTCACTACAAGAAAATTGGCTTAGAAAATTGGCTTTCAGTGATGACTTTTGTTGTCAATGAAGCCTTAAAAAGTCGTCACTAAAACCTTTAGTGACAACTTTATCAACTTTCAGAGACGACAAAAAGTTGTCACATATGCGCTGTGGCTAAAGGTCTATTGTGACGACTTTCAAAAGTCGTCACTAAAAGTGGACTTTTAGCGACGACTTTTTGTCGTCACTAAAACA